>QXTE01000311.1:1303633-1321167 GCA_003942145.1 Platysternon megacephalum
CCCACATTCCCACCTGCACCCCTCGCACCAAATGGGAGCTGCCCAGGTAAGTGCCCCACACCCAAACCTCCTGCCCCAACCCTGAGCCCCCTCCCTCATTCTAGCTCCTGGCCAGACCCTTCACCCCCAGCCCTGTGCTCAGTGCACTCCCACCCTCAGCTCAGTGCAGAGAGAGGAAGAGAATGGGCCAGAACCAGGGAGAAGGTAGGTATCCACTGTATGTGGGCAGGGCCGGGACCCCAGACCGGCAGCGGGCTGAGTGGGTCTGGCAGCCGGGATCCCGGCTGGCAGGAGCCGGCGGATGGAACCCCTGAGCGGCAGTGGGCTGAGCCGCTCAGCCCGCTGCTGGTCTGGGGTCCCAGTCGCCGGCCCCGCACAGCCCGCTGCCGGTCTGGGGTTCTGGCTGCCGGACCCTTGCCAGCCGGGGTCCCGGCCGCAGGCCCCACTCAGCCCGCTGCCGGCCTAGGTGAACAGAACCCCAGACCAGCTGCGGGCTGAGCGGGCCGGCGGCGTAAGATCAACATTTTAATTTAATTTTAAATGAAGCTTCTTAAACATTTTGAAAACCTTGTTTATTTTACAATACAACACTAGTTTAGTTACATAATATATAGACTTATAGAGAGCGACCTTCTAAAAAACATTAAAATGTATTACCGGCACGCGAAACCTTAAATTAAAGTGAATAAATGAAGACTCGGCACACCACTTCTGAAAGGTTGCCGACCCCTGGTATATAGGCTTGTTTGTCAGCCTGAGATAGAATTTTGGGTTTGACTTTTTGATACTCATATCTTATACTAATATATGTGAACAAAGGGATCCTTACTAATATGTGTAGACAAAGACACTGTGTATGTTGCTTCTGCCTAGCATGGGTTTGTTACAGATAAGAACAGTTAAAGTGTAACTGGGCATGGTGGGAGTATAATATATAGGCACACACTTTGACTGCCTCAACTCCTATCTCAAGGCAAGGTCAAGCAACCAGTTGGGAGGGGCAAGGAAGGGGGGGCAGGCATAAGAAACACTAAAAGCCAAAGAAAAAACCTGGCCTTGGCCAGAACACAACCTCACTCCGTACCCCTCCCATGGGATACAAAAGAGGTGGGATGAAGACCCTAGACTCACGACCCTCCAAAACGGAACATGACCATAAGTTGTAAGGGGTGGGACCGAGGGTGTGCATTGTAGGTATATTTGGGCCTGCTAAGAAGGAGTGGGTGGGAATGGGGACACAGGCAAGGCTCTGCAGTGTCAGAGCTGGGAATGGGGACATGAGGTAAATGCTCTGCAGTGTCAGGGCTGGGAACGGAACACTGGGAAACAAGGCTCTGCAGCGTCAGAGCTATGGATATGCTTGCTTGGAACCCCAATAAACCTCGCATTGCCTGCACTTCAGACTTCTGGTCTTCTGCTTTCTGTCTGTATGACAAGAACCAGGGGAGGAGGTGAAGGGAAAGCCCACTCACACTCCCCCTCCTGGAATGGGGCCAACAATTTATCATCTATGCCCCCTGCAGAGTGGGCACCCTGTGGTCTTTCTTTGCTGACTGTTCCCTCCTGTGTCTCTGTCCCCTGCTTCTGCACACAGAGGCTTCTTGCCTCCATCTCTAGCCTCTGCCTCTCCAACTCTCAAGATAGGTCGAGGGCAGGGCCATCCTTAGGCATATGCAGCATAAGCGGCTGCGTACGGTACCTGAAATTTTGGGGCACCCCGGGATCTTAGTGTCCACCCTCCCGCCTCTTCCTATCCCTATTCTGACTCTTCCTGCAGGCTCCCACCACAGCTGGCTGCTGCAGCCTGGCGAATCTTCCTCCAGAGGGGATCTAGTACTTAAAAGTGAAAAAGCCTTCCAGCCTGCCAGACCTATTAGCACAACACTGAAACTGTTAAAGAACCATTCAAGGGGTAATGAAGCCATTTAACAGGCATTTGCCAACCCCCGGGTATATACTGTCAGTTTCTGAATTTACTGACAAAAACAGTTGTGCATTACTGTAATATTTGCTCAGAACATGTTAGTCGACAGAACCTTAATTTAAAGTTTGCTTTACAAATATTTCATTAGTATGTTGCTGAAGATTATAAAATAACATCTCTAAAAAATCCTTGCATAGATGCACAATCTGAGTATTCATCTGTAGCCTTAAATGCTTCGATCTTCAGACATATAGTTTTTTAAATAAATTCTTCAAAAGACCACCCTTATCTAAAATACGCATGCAAGCCCGGGCTACCATCAGGCATAGGGGCACCAGTTTAATAATACTGCATAGGGCCCCATAAACGCTAAGGACAGCCCTGGTCGAGGGTCTGCCCTGTTGCTGCTGGGGCTGCTATCAGTGGGATGGGGGTGCTTCCCCTGGCACCTTCAGACTCTCCCCCTTCTTCAGGTGGCTCTGCATCTGCCTGGCTGATGCTGGTGAGCTGGGCCACATGCCTGGAGCACCATCTGGGACTGGACTCTGGTTCTTGTCCTGTTTGTCTTTTTCATGCAGTTCCACCGGCTGCACCTTAGCCAACTATTTAACCTTCACTCTGCACAGCTCCATGAGCTGCTCCTTAAAGAAGTGATCGTACACCATTTCTCTTAGCTGGTTCCTTGCATTAACCTTGTTTTTGCTGCTGCAAGTCACATAATATTCCTGGTGTATTCAGGCAACCTGGCAAAATATTCCTGGTGTATTCAGGAACCATCCTCTGTCTGTCACAGTCACAGGGTCTGATCTATGCCCCAGCCTGTAACCAGTCTCCTGGGAGTGACCCCTTTAGTGTGCCAGCCCCAAGGACCCCCACAGTTCCACAGGGGCAGAACCATGAGTGACACTATTCCCCATATCCTTCATAAAGATATTGTTATGATATGAATATGGCATAAGATCTGTTTTATGCAAGATGGGTCATGTAAGATATCATTGGAAAGGTTATGATTTACTGAATGTGATTATCCTATCTGTATGCTTGTATCATTTCTGTATCTGAGGTTAGGAATATTTACTATGTATCAATTGCAAAAGTGTTTGCACCTGGGGAACATCCACTAGACAAAATGCAATCAGACTGGCTGGTTAGTTAATAAACTATAGGGAGAACAATAGGGCTTTGAAGATGCTAATCTCCCACCTTCCTGAGAAGCTTCCTGGGATGCTACTTTGACACTGCAGGGTCATGTGATCCTGTCACCTGGTACTGGACACCATCTTGGACTGCTGGTATTTTTCCACTAGTAGGGAGTGGGGGGGTCAAACTGGGAAGCAAAGGATTCCCACCATATGTAAATCGTATTTAAGGCTGGGGAGTGAGTTAATAAGTAACCCTGTGCTGAGTGGGAACAGGCAGCAAGCAACTCATGGAAATGCTGCTACCCAGAACACAGAGGCACCTCAAGCAATTGCCACTTATCACACATGGTTTGTAAAAATAGCCACTGCACAGCCTGGCAAGGTGCACATAAAGGCTGTCAGAATTAATGGCAAAGAGCTCCCTGGATGGAGCGATACTGCTGCAGAAATATCTGTGGTCAGGAGAGACCTTGTTCAGGAGAAAGATATACTGCCAGGACAGACGGCAGAGCTTTTACTAGTAGGAACTAAAGTGCACATGGAAACTGAGAATTTGCAAGCTGAATTAACAGTTGCTGCTGTTCCCCATAACCCAACCCAAATATTATTGGGGAACGACTTTTTCAATGTGGCTCAGGCTGTCCAGGGGTCTGTCAGCAACAAGGAGGAATCTTGTGCTGAAGCCCCAGAAGGAAAGAGTAAAGTCACAGAAACTGCTGAGGAAATGGGAGAGTGTCTCTTTAATCCTCTGTAGCAGTGGGAAACAGTCTGCTGCCAGGGGTGGGTGTGGTTGAGACTAGCTCTTACAGCTAAAGACAGGTTTTTCTCCAGGGGGGAAGGAAATGTTTTGCTTATCTGTGAGAAAACTGTCCTGGTTGCAGCTGAGCAAGGGATAGACCTTGCTCTAGAATGCATAGGAAGATGTGTCCTAGAGGGAAGCCCTGAGGAGGGTGGTGGAATTCTACAGACCGCTGTGGTGGGTAAGGGTTCCATGGGCTCTGTAACTGAAGGCAAACCCAATTCAAAGAGGGAGGAGGGTACAGTGCTGACTAATGAAAGGTCTGCTCTGGCTGTTAGCTGTGAGCCCACAGCTGAACTGGATAAATCCCACTCTAGAGAGCACAAAGGTGTGTGCCTGAGGGGGGCTCAGAGAAAGAGGTTAAGAAGGGATGTGAGGGAGTATAGGAATGTCTCCTCACTGATTACGTGGGAGGGTTTGCCCAGGAGAGATTAGCCGGAGGGAACTGTGTAACTGACCTCCCAGAGGGGAGCAGTCATACAACTGACCTCTTGGGAACAGAGAGAGGGGTAACAGTGGGTACCCCAATCCAGTTCCCACTTTTGCAAAATGTTGTTCCTGATGTATTTGTAAAAACTAACTCTGTCTCTTTAAGGCAGGATGAAGGTCTTTCTAACGACTCAGTGAAAATGCTAATGACCCACCTGTCAAAGGGGGAGGAGGCATCCATTTCATGGGCAGGTAAACTCCAACAGCTAAGCATAGGTCACTGAGTAATGGGAGTAAGAACCACAAAGAAACTCCAGGAGGGAGGGGGTGGATTCTTCGCATGGGCTTAGCTCTGGAGATGAAATGCAACTCCACAGTGGGAGGGCCAGTAACATGCAAGGTCTCCTTACACCCTTTCCTCCCCAATGCCACAAAGACATACATGAACTAAGAACCTTTACTACAGGGAAGGGAAAACCTGTATCTAAACACATACTATGGTACAGGAAGGGGTTGGAAAATACAATAAACGCTGAACAAACTGGACTGTCTAAACAGAAGACGTGGTATGATAATCATACTTGGAAGTGCCTCCCTGTCATGAATTTGCTGTTACTATTATGTCTCTTCATACACAATCTATCGGGTGAGACAAAGAATTTGGTACTGATGGTAAGTCCCTTAAAAATGTGTAACATGCATGATTTTTGGAAAAATTTTGTACATGCTAGGAGTGGTAACAAGGAAGTCCTCCTATAAGAATACTGCTTCTCAGCTAGTACCTGTAAACAGGCTTAGAGCTTGACACAGCAGAAAAGCATAACAAATCTAGGCTGCTGTGTGGAAGGGGAAATCGAGGCACACCGCCTCATGGCATTGGTGGCTAAGTGCGAAGACACCTACACTCTAAAAGATATTAATATCTGCATTGTGTTAACAATGCTGTACACTAAAAGGCTTTCATGCAACTTGGAAAAAGGAGTTGGTCTACACAGTAAAGAAAAACCCGTGGCTGACCTGTGCCCAGCTGACTCCGGCTTGTGGGGCCCGGGCTAAGGGGCTGTTTCATTGCTATTTAGACATCTGGGCATGGGCTGGAGCCTGAGCTCTGGGACCCTCCTACCCCACAGGGTCCTAGAGGCCAAGCTTCAGCCCAAGCCCCAAAGTGCAGTGAAACTACGGTTATCGTATTTCAGATTCCTAAAAAGGGGATATTGGGGCGGGGGGAGCAGGGACTTTGACTCTTATTTAAAAAATCTATGGGATGGAGGGCAGACTACCAAAAAAGAGGCCATGTTCAGAAAACCTGGACGTATGGTAACTCTAAGTGAAACAACCCCGCAGCCTGAGCCCCAGTCGGCTGGCACAGGCCAGCTGTGGGTTTTAATTTGCGGTGTAGATATACCCTAAGACTCGAAGACTGGGCTGTTGGCACCAGAAATTACTGTCTCTCTCTGTGGCTTCCTGCAGGGAACCAGCCCAGCCAGATTCCAGCGGGCAGCTTGTACTGCCCCCTTCAGCATGCAGGGCTCTCACACACAGTGACACAGGCAGTCTTTGCAAAACAAGGTAACCTTTATTCATCACCTAGCTATAGACTCTGCAAGTCCCTAGGTCAGCACAGATACATGAAGGTTAAAGCATAGTCCATGCTGGTTACCGCAGACAATCTGCAGTGTACCCCATGTTCAGGCTGTCGCTCTCTTTATCTGTTCTCCTATGGGCTGGTCTACACTGGTAACTTATATTGGCATACCTACGTCTCAGGGGTGTGAAAAATCCACGGAACTGAGAGCATAGGCGCCGAGTTTCTAATCTGCCGGGGGTGCTCCCACCTGGCTCTGCTCAGGCCCCACCCCCACTCCACCCCTTCCCCGAATGCCCCACTCCTGCCCTGCTTCTTCCCACCCCTGCTATGCCCACGCCCTGCCTCTTCCCGCCCAGTTCCGCCCCTCCCCACAGTGCACTGCGCCTCACTCCCCCCACACACACACAGTGCCTCCTGATGCCACGAAACAGCTGATCTGCTGCAGGTGGGAGGCACTGGGAGGGAAGGGGAGGCGCTGATCTGTGGGGCTGCAGGTGGGCAGGAGGGGCTGGAAGGAGGGAGAAGAGTTGATGGGGGGCTGCTGGTGGGTGCTAAGCACCCACCATTTCCCACGCCCCACCCTCCCGGTGTGTGCTCCAGCCCCAGAGCACACACAGAGTCGGCGCTTATGACTGAGAGATATAACTATGCTGACCTAAACCCCGTTGTAGACAGTGCTTGGTTGACAGAACAATTCTTCCATTGACCTAGCTACCACCTCTCGGGGAGGTGGATTGCCTACATTGATGGGAGAACCCTTCCCGCGGTGTAGGTAGTGTCTATGCTGAAGCGCTACTCTTAGGCCTGGTCTACACTACAGAGTTAGGTCGACGTAAGGCAGCTTACATCAACCTAACTCTGTAAGCATCTAAACTAAAAAGTTGCTCCCGCCCATGTAACTCGCCCACTACACTGACTTAATAACTCCACCTGCATGAGAGACATAGAGTCAATGTTGATGTAGTTAGGTCAACGCAGTGTCAGTGTAGACACTCTGTTGCTTACATTGCTGCCTTTCAGAAGCCGTCCCAAAATGCCACACACTGACAGTTAAAATCGGTGCAAGCGCTCCTGATGAGGACGTGCACTGCCAACACAAGGAGTGCAGGGTGAAAATGCAAAAGCGATTTAATAACTGCAGTGGGTGTACATCAGCATAACCTAGGTTGACATAATTTTGTAGTGTAGACATACCCTTAGCATTTTAAGTGTAGACATATACTACAGTGGTATAGCTGCACTGCTGCAGCTATGCTGCTGTAGCGCTTCAGTGTAGACACCTATCCTGATGGGAGGGGCTTCTTCTGTTGGGCCTGGTCTAAACTACAGAGTTAGAAGGGACGTATGGTAGCTTACATTGACCTTACTCAGTGAGCGTCTCCACCAAATTGTCATTCCGACCAATGTAACTCGCCCACTACACTGACTTAATAACCCCACCTCCACGAGAGGCATAGCTCTTAGGCCAATGTACTTAGGTCGATGCAATGTCAGTGTGGACACTGTGTTATTTACATCGAATTTAGTGGCCTCCAAGAGGTGTCTCACAATGCCCCACTTTGACCATTTGGGTCAGCATTGTGAACTCCACTGCCCGGCGGTGGCTAGGTACACAGTTACACTTCCCTCTCTTCTAAATCCCTGCACATTTTTGAAATTTCATTTTCCGTTTGCTCAGTGTGGAGAGATCACCTAGCAACTGCCCAGTTGACCATCCTGGCTCCACGCTGCAGGCGTGCTCCTGCCTGGAGTACACAGGAGGTGGTGGATCTCCCGGTTGTATGTGTGTGGGGGGGTGGAAAGGCTGTGTAGGCATAGTTCTGATCCAGCCATAGAAACATCGATATCTAGGAGCAGATCGCTTGGGGCATGGGGGAGAAGGGCTATAAGAGGGATCCACAGCAGTACCGCCAAGGAGCTGTGGCAAGCATACCAGAAGGCAAGGGAGGCTAAGAGTTGCTCTGATGCAGAGCTGCAGACATGCTGCTTTTATGAAGAGCTGCAAGCCATCCTTGGCAGAGACCCCATCATCACCAAGAGTCCCGTGGATACGTCAGAGGAATCAGAGTCACAGGCCTCTGGAGTGAACAGTGAGCAGGAGGTGTTGGATAAGGAGGAGGAGTATTGGGGACAGGCAACCAGGGGAACCAGTGGCACAGTGAGCCAGGACCTGTTTGTTACTCCAGAGTAGTTGAGCCAGTCCCTACAGTGCAGCACAGGTGAGCCTGATGCAGGGAAAGGAACCTCTGGTAAGTAGTCAGTTTGCATTGATATTGCAGGGACACAGCTGTTCATTTACACTTTTTTTTTTTTAATCATGCTAGAAGTGGTAGTGAAATAACCAAGAGAGGTAGAGTTGCTATCTGCTTCTTATTCCCCTGTACAGTTAGGCAGAGGGGCCCCTGCAGAACAGTTTGTTTATGTGCACCAGGATGTCTTGTGAATCCTCCATAGAGACGTCAAGTATACTTTCCTGGAAGTATTCTGCAATCCTCTCCCAAAGGTTACTGGGGAGGGCTGCCTTATTTCTTCTGCCCTGGTAGGACACTTTTCCATGCCACTCAGCAATTACTTCAGCAGGCACCACTGCAGCACACAGCCTAGCAGGGTATGGATCTGGTCTGCAATCGGACGCATGTAGGAGCTGTTCCCTTTCAACCTCTGTTACCCTCAATAGTTAGATATCAGCTAAAATCACCACCACCTCAGGAAAATGGTGCCAGTATTCAGTTCAGTTGCTCATACCCGTGAGCTAGCCCCCCCCCCCCCCACACACACATTTATTGTCCCAGTACACTTCCCTGCCCCACCCCTCCCCCCACTGGTCCGTACTCACCAGGGCTGGGACTGTCGCTGTGCTCTAAGTATCCCAAGGAGAAGTGAGAATGTAGTGATTGTAACCTGTGTGGATCAGAGGGAGTGAGTTCAGTATACCAAGTTCCATTTATCTTGTGACTACACTCACAATAATACCTCTGTAGAGGGGTGTATGGGGTTGCCAGGGAGGGGTAGTACCTCTGATGGGGGAGCAGTCGTACTCCTAGGAGTAGCTCATCCACTTTGGTCCCCACTTGACACCCAGCTCTCACCTGTGGCTCCAAGTAGCTGTCAGCATGCGACAGCGGCCACACCCCGGAGACCGTCTCGACTGGCGGGCTAAACCAGGTGAGGGTAGCCGATGAGTATGAGACTCTCGGTGAGTTAGGGCCTGTCTACCCATTGCATGCGAAGGCTGGATCCGGCTGGCTGAGGCAACCTGGTTTAACTTGGTTTAATGGTCAGAAAGGCGGTGACAGCAAGCGCTGTGGAACGGTTAAGAGCACGACAAGACACGTAGGCGTCCTGGTCATCCACTGCGCCCTGCCCTATCTCCAGCCGTCTTGACTTCTGTCCTGCCACTGGATACAGATAGGAACTGGGAAGAGAGAGTGAGGCTGACGTCGCGCAACTCTCCCTCACTTTAATCCAATTCACGCGCAAGTCTCGACATCATATCATATTACATTATATCAAGTCCTGTGCGATGGGCGAGCGACGAAGCAGCAGGTGTGGATACACTGGGAGCTGTAGCTGCGGACCTGCACATAGGCGGCTCAGGCATAATGGTCGTTCTTCACTGACCGAAGCAGTAGTGGAGCTCGGCATCTTCTTGAGCGACTGAGCAGCCCTATTCAGGATTGCACTGCTCACCTCCGTAGAATGAGGAAGGGGCTAGAAAAGGTGCCCTAAACATTGCCTGCTTCACCTTACCCTGGCCAGCACACCGCGGCTGGCGGGGATCCCACAAAAGCGGTCGAACAAAAACAAAAACAAAACTTAGAGTGACACCGATCACTATTGGCACATGGAATGTGCGCACGTTACTGGACAACATCACGGCAGACAGACCGGAGAGAAGAACAGCACTTGTCGCTAGAGAGCTCGCACGCTACAATATTGACATTGCAGCCCTTAGCGAAACTCGCCTTGCTAATGAAGGACAGCTGTCTGAGTCAGGCGGTGGCTATACATTCTTCTGGAGTGGCCGCAGCAGTGATGAGCGTCGCGAATCTGGAGTTGGCTTCGCCATCAAGAATCATCTTGTTCGGAAACTTGCCAGTTCCCCCAAGGGTATGAATGACCGGCTCATGACATTGCAGCTTCCGCTTCAAAAAGGAAAACAAGCTACTTTGATCAGCGCATATGCTCCCACAATGACCAACCCAGAGGACGTGAAGGATAAATTCTACGAAGAACTAGATACTCTGCTATCGTCAGTGCACCGCACAGACAAGCTGATTCTGCTTGGCGATTTTAACGCAAGAGTCGGATGCGATGCCGCAGCCTGGGAAGGAGTCATCGGGAAAAATGGAGTGGGAAAGTGCAACAGTAATGGCCTGTTACTGCTGAAAACTTGTGCAGCACATGACCTTCTGATTAGCAATACGGTCTTCCGCCTTCCTACCCGTAACAGGACTTCGTGGATGCATCCCCGTTCCAAGCACTGGCATTTGATCGATTATATCATCATCAGGAGAAGGGACAGGCAAGATGTCAGGGTTACAAAAGCTATGTGTGGCGCTGACTGTTGGACGGATCATAGGCTCATAGTATCCAAAATGAAGCTCCGTATCATGCCGAAGAGACGACCACAAGGCTGTAAGGCTCTTAAAAGGATCAACGTGTTGAAGCTGAAGAACAGCCGCATCACTGAAAATCTAGCGGAAGACCTAGAGAATGAGCTTGCTGATCTTAGTATTGAGGATGACGCTGAGAGAGACTGGGAGCGATTCCGCAACACTGTCCATACAGCTGCATCGAAGGTATTGGGGCCCTCCACATGCAGGCGGCAAGACTGGTTTGACGAAAATGATGCAGAAATCCAGGCCTTACTTGCTGAGAAGCACCGCCTGCATCATGCATATCAAAACGATCCATCCTCAGCGGCAAAGAAGACTGCCTTTATCAACGCTCGCAGAACAGTACAGAACCGACTGCGCAAAATGCGGGACCTGTGGCTGAGCGCCAAAGCAGATGAAATACAGGCATATGCGGATAGGAACGACTATAAGCAGTTTTATGAAGCCCTCAACACTATGGTCCACAGTCTTCTGGGAGCTTTCCCCTCCTCAACTCTGATGGTACTGTGCTCCTTACAGAGAAGACACAAATTCTCCAGAGATGGACTGAACACTTTGAAGCAATTCTCAATCGCCCCTCAGTCATCAATGATGAGGCCATTGACAGGATGCCCCAGGTTGCAGTCAATGACTCCATGGATGCTTCACCAGAAGAGGACGAAGTGAAGAAAGCTATTAATCAGCTGTCCAGTGGCAAAGCCCCAGGGTTAGATGCCATACCAGCAGAGGTGTACCAAGGCGGTGGACCCGTGCTGCTACGGAAACTTACTGAGCTGTTTCAGTCCTTCTGCAAGCAGGGAACCATTCCACAAGAATTTAGAGACGCGTCCATCTTGCACCACTATAAGAGGAAGGGCAATCGCCAGGTATGCGACAATCACCGTGGAATCTCGCTGCTTTCTACAGCGGGGAAAGTTCTTGCACGGGTTCTGTTGAACCGATTGATCACTCACCTGGAGAAGGGCTTACTGCCAGAATCACAGTGTGGCTTCCGCAAGGGATGTGGGACTATTGACATGATCTTCGCTGTGCGTCAGCTACAGGAGAAATGTCAAGAGCAGAATCATGAACTCTACACAACTTTTGTGGACCTCACGAAAGCATTTGACTCTGTCAGTCGTCAGGGCCTGTGGAGCATCATCTCGAAACTTGGATGTCCAGAAAGCTTTATACAAATGGTCCGTCAATTTCATCACGGTATGATGGCTCGTGTCCTGGATGGCGGTGAAACATCTGAGGCCTTCCTAGTCACCAACAGTGTCAAGCAAGGGTGTGTTTTAGCACCCACTTTGTTCAGCATGATATTCTCTGCTACTCTGACTGATGCATTTCAACACTGCACTGAAGGAGTAGCCTGAAGTATAGAACTGACGGGAAACTATTCAATCTGAGGTGACTGCGTGCCATCACCAAGGTGAAGGAAACTGTACTTCGAGACTTTCTCTTTGCCGATGATTGTGCTCTGAATGCGAGTACAGATCCAGAAATGCAAGCCAGTATGGACAAGTTTTCAACTGCATGCAACAGCTTCGGTCTCACCATTAACATCAAGAAGACTGAGGTTATGCACCAGCCAGCTCCCCACACTCTGTACTCAGAACCGTTCATCACTGTAAATGGACAGAGACTTCAGACAGTGGACCAGTTCACATACCTGGGCAGTACCCTTTCCCGAGCAGTGTCAATCGATGATGAAGCAAACTGCAGAATTGCTAAAGCCAGCTCTGCATTTGGCCGATTGTGCTCCAACGTTTGGGAACGTAGAGGGATCAGCCTACCAACGAAGCTGAAGGTCTACTGAGCAGTGGTGCTTCCAACTCTGCTGTACGCCGGCGAGACGTGGACTGTCTATCGGAGTCAGGCATGAAGGCTCAATCATTTCCACATTTCCTGTCTGCGAAAGCTTCTAAAAATCAGATGGCAGGACAAAGTGCCCGATACTGATGTCCTTACTAGAGCCAGTCTGCCGTCAGTTCACACATTGCTGATGAGAGCCCAGACCAGGTGGGCCGGACATGTCGTGAGAATGTCAGACAAACGCATTCCTAAACAGCTCTTCTACGGAGAACTCACTCAGGGAAAGCGCTCCCATGGAGGACAAAAGAAGCGGTTCAAGGACACGTTGAAGACCTCTTTGAAGTCCTTTGAGATCAACACCGCCACATGGGAAACCTTCGCACTGAACCGTCCAGCATGGCACAGCCTCATTCACACAGGCAGTGATACCTCTGAGGCGAGGCGTATTGCTGAGGCTGAAAAAAAGCGTGAGCTGTGCAAGTCCAGAGCTGCTCGTACATCATCGACAGTGCCATTACATGTCTGCCCGACGTGTGACAGGACGTTCTACACCCGAATTGGACTGATCAGTCATCTTCGAACGCATAGAGCCCAGTCATCGAAAAAAATGAGTTGTTGAGGTCGTCATCGATAACGATGGATGAACATCATCATCATCATCATCACCTCTGTAGTGCATTGTATCTTTTGCAGATGGAAATGTGGCCTTCAGGGTCTCTCCACACCAGTGAAATGGCTCAGCCAGATAATGAGGAGAAGGAAGAGGACGTGGGATGACATGTTTCAAGAGATCCTGAAAGCCTCTGGTGCTTCGTCATACCCTGTGCTCGGTATTTGGAGTCCCAGGCCCGATGCTCTGGAACTGCTCTGTATGAAGTCAGACAGAACTCGGGGTAATGTGATTCCCCTTAGGGCACGCTATCCAGGGCAAGTAGCCTCTTCGGCTATGGCCTTCCTGGGTCTGAACTCGGAGCATTCAGCATCCCTGTTCACACCGTACGCTTCCTGGAGTGGGTCCAACTGGATGGGACCCCTGGGGAAGCCAGAGGGCCCTGCACCTCAACTCCGCAGTCAGCTGTGACTCTGCCAGCGTGTAACACAGAAGGTTTATTAGGCAACAGGAACACCGCATAGAACAGATCACGTTAGCACGGAAATCAGTGACTTTCAGCAAAGTTTATCCTGAGGGTAGGAGGGAGGGCTGGGTTTGACGCCCTGGGTCGGACACCCTGGACTACCCCTCTGTGAGTCCCCAACCACAGACTGCCCAGCTTCCAGCGACCCGACCTCCAACACACATGTTGCCCCTCCTCCTGGTCTTTGTCTCGCTTCCCAGGCAAAGTGTGACCTGGTCGCATCCCCACCCCCACCCCAGGTTACGAAGGGCATTTGCCATCACTTATGTGCAGGCAGCTGGAGCTGCCTCACCTGCCCCTGAGGGCCTCAGCAGAAGTCACACACCCTTATTTTCACCACCTAGGCATTGGTGCAATACACAGGGAAACTGAGGTACACACAGTATTCATACAAAACATTAAGACTCACATAGGCTCAAGTACAACATAATAAGAAGGAAAAACCTACTTTGTCATACAGGGCTTGGAGGATCACCCTCACGGGCAGCATGAACAGGGATAGCGTGGAGATGAGAAAAGCACAGGAAAAGGAAATAGAGGTGCAGCAGGAGAAGTTAGCACTTTTCAAGCGGCAAACAAACATACTGGAGACACTTGTTGACTTTCAGGTTCAACAGACCCATGTTCGCCTCCCTCTTCAGCCCATAGAGAACTGCATTCTGGGAATCTCCCTATACTCTTTCCCCCCGCCCCCCGCCCTTACATTCCAAGTGGCGTCCGGAGATGCTGCAATACCCCTACTACTCCATGCCGGGGGAGAGTACAGACAATCACAGCCCCACATACATCAACCGTGTGAGAGACACGGTTGATGTATGTGTTTGTGAAATGGAAATGACTGTTCTTTCCCTTTCAAAGGTTCTTGTCCCTGTATTTATAAAGTTTCATTCAGTTATTAATATGTCTGTTTGGAATAAAAGTCTATTTATGGAAGCTTAATTCATTTTTATTAGTTCACAATATATGCTGGCTGGGGCTGATATTCACAGAAAATTGATTCCATTTCTTCTCCGTGCACGATAGCAGACTGCCTAGAGAGAAGGGGTTTGGGGAAAATGTGTTTTCATACTCTCATATTTAGGACAAGATTTCCTACAACTGACATGCTTCATTTCTGTGACACAAACACAAGGGAAGGGAGCTCAGCTACCCCGAGAGAAATGAAGGGAGACAATGGAAAATAATGAATTTCACTCTTATTGTTGTTGGTTCTTTATTGTATTTTCTCTTCCCCGACCCTTCCCAGGGTCTCCCGGGAATGTATCTACTTTTTATTTACTACTGTTGAGTTGGGCTTGACATTAACACTGTTTAGCCAGAGCCCATGTCCTCCCACAGTCACATTTTGATTCATCCTTTTTGATACCTTTGATACTTTTCAGATAATCGTTTAGACTCTTAATGGTCAGGAAGATCTTTTTCCACCTAGAAGGACTCTCCACCACCTGTGGGACCTTCTCATTCTCACACCTAGGAAGAAACAGGCTTTGCTAAGGAATCGCCGTTTGCTGTGTAATTATTTCTTTTAGGCACGACTCTCTCTCGTTCACTATGTTCTAATCCTCTTTCAAGTGAAAACTGTGGAGTCAAGCAGCCTGCAGAATAACTTGCTCTATTCAGGGCAGGTAGACCCAGATCCACAAAGGTACTTGGGCAACGAAACCCCAGACTTTGGTGCCCATGCCCCGATTTCAGGCACCATAGCCATCCACAAAACCCCCCTCATCTGCCTTCTAAACCTGTAGGTGCCTAAACTGACTTGGGGCTAGATTCACAAAAGGACTTAGGCACATGACACTGTGTGCCTAAATCCCAGCATCAGGCCTCACTGAGATCCACAAACCGGCCCCCTCAGCTGCCACCAAACCCTACAGGCACCTAGACTCACTCNCGGGGCCCGATCCAGTGAGCATGCTCAGAGATCACCTGTGCTGGATCTCGAGCTTATGTAATCCATCCTCACTCGGTGTGGTGCTCCATCCTCCTCTAGCGGCACCTAGACCATCCAGAGATTGATGAATCTGCTACAACCTTGGCTAAGAGCCATGTGGCTCATACACTAAGCTTCAGAGGTCCAAGTTTGATCCCACCTGCCGACAACCAGGGTTTGTCAGTGTTACAGTTACACAAAAATGGCTGGGGGAGAAGAGGCTTCCTTGTAACTTCTAGCCCAGTGGTTCGGGTACTCACCTGGGAAGATGGAAACCCTCACTTCAAATCCTCCCTCCACCGGAGGGGGGGAAGGGTTAGGCCCAGATTAGGCTCCTAAGTCACTTGGACACTTTTGAAAATTGTATCCTCAATCTTTTGTTTTCAAACTTTTGGGGGTGGGGGTAGGAGATTGGGAAATGGGGGAAGAAGCAAAATATTGTCTTGAAACCTAAATAAATTAATGACAATTGGCGAAGAAAATGAAACGCTGCTTTTTGAACCTTGTGGAATGAAGATGACTTTGCCATGTTTGTATTTCTTTCCTAATTTTTTTTTTTAAATCAACTCTACTCAGCACAATTTTAAGCAGGGAAAGTTAGCGTCTGGAGTCATAGGTGCCGACTTCCCCTCTGGCCAGTGGGTGCTCAACCCCCCGTTCCGCCCCAGGCCCTACCCCCACTCCACCCCTTCCCCCAAGTCCCCACCCTGCCTCTTCCCCCTCCCGCGCGGAGCATCCGGACTCTGAGCGCCATGGACAAGAAGCGTTGGGAGGGAGGGGGAAGGAGTTGGTCAGCAGGGCTGCCAGCGGGCAAGACGCACTGGGGGGAGGGCAGAACTTGGCTGCCGGTTGGTGCCTATGTCTGGAGTGCAACCCTGCCCCACGCCGTGCCACGCTCTGGGAAGACGTGTGTGCAAGCCCTTTCCCAGCAGCATGAAGGCTCAGAGTGAGAAGGAAGCACATACCTGGCCAAGGTGCTTCTGATGTCCTAGAGGGGAAGAGAGTGAGAGAATGAGAATAAAAAGGAGCTCAGTGTCACAGTCACATGAATGATAGCTAATAAGTGAGTGTGNTATGGCTGCCTACTTGTTACATGGTGCACTATGCAGAGTATACGATACACAGTGCTTCAGAATTTGCAGTAGCAGCTAAGGCTTAAGGGCTTGATTTTGGGGGAGCACTATGATTGTTGCTTCACTCATATGTTGGATTATTGTTGGGATATTGGACAGCACTAGCAGTCAAAAAGAAAGAAAACTAAGGTATAATGGACAACTCTTTAGTGAGGAGTTTGTGTCTTATGATGTGCACTTGCATATTTTGTAAAAAGAGCCTAGGGCACTAGATAAGTGCCTTTAAAATGTTAATTTGCTTAAAGAAATAAACATCTTTATGTGTATCCATTCCTGGATCTAGAGTAACCCTGTTCATCTCCTTCAGAGATATCCAGAACGATTGTTTTACTACAAAATAAGGCATTTTATTTTACAGTGCTCTGCAACTCTCTTACATCTTCTCTTAGACCTCTGTAATGGGGAAAATATTGCAATGGGAAAAGTCAATGCTGATTTAATTTTAAGAATCATTATATCTAATGTAATTTCATCATTTGCAAGTTTCTATCAATTTCCCAAAGTGAAAGACCACTTGTAGTATGAGAGAGGTTACCAGATGAAATCTTCTGTCAATAGTATGTAAAACCAGTTGGATAGGTTTTAGTAATATAGTGAAGATTTTGGGCCTAGACCTGCTGTTAGATAAAGAGAGCTCAGAGATAGAGGTCCTACCAATTTGGGATTGTAATGGACCTCTTTGTTTCTAATATATAAATCACAGACTTCCTGGTGTATTCCAGCAGAAATCTCTGAAAGGAGCCTCAAGGACCATGAATGGATTGATCATTTATCTGAAATAATGTTATTTCTCTGGTTTATTCTGTTTGTTCAACCGCTGACAAAATCATTGTTCGCTGTCCAACGTGTCTTCTCAACCTCAAAAATACTTTCTTTTGCTCTAACATATGGGCCCTTTATTAAATACTTTGCTATTATATTAAATAGAGCACTGCAAACCCACTGTCTTCCAAAGTCTTCCTGGCAAATATTATTATAGTTAGCAGTACAGGTCTGTCTCATCTTACGCTGGGGTTACGTTCCGCGGTCAGCGCCTA
>QXTE01000312.1:1345-39928 GCA_003942145.1 Platysternon megacephalum
CTCTAGATCGGGGTCGGCAATCTTTCAGAAGTGGTGTGCCGAGTCTTCATTTATTCACTCTAATTTAAGGTTTCGCGTGCCAGTAATACATTTTAACGTTTTTAGAAGGTCTCTTTATAATATATAACTAAACTATTGTTGTGTGAAAAGTAAATAAGGTTTTTAAAATGTTTAAGAAGCTTCATTTAAAATTAAATTAAAATGCAGAGCCCCCTGGACTGGTGGCCAGGACCCGGGCAGTGTGAGTGCCACTGAAAATCAGCTCGCGTGCCTCCTTCGGCACGCGTGCCATAGGTTGCCTACCCCTGCTCTAGATTCATCCTCTTTGGAACCCCCTTTCAGGTAGTTGAAAGCAGCTATCAAATCCCCCCTCATTCTTCTCTTCTGCAGACTAAACAATCCCAGTTCCTTCAGCCTCTCCTCATAAGTCATGTGCTCCAGCCCCCTAATCATTTTTGTTGCCCTCTGCTGGACTCTTTCCAATTTTTCCACATCCTTCTTGTACTGTGGGGCCCAAAACTGAACACAGTACTCCAGGTGAGGCCTCACCAATGTCGAATAGAGGGGAATGATCACGTCCTCGATCTGCTGGCAATGCCCCTACGTATACAGCCCAAAATGCCATTAGCTTTCTTGGCAACAAGGGCACACTGTTGACTCATATCCAGCTTCTCATCCATAGAATATCAGGATTGGAAGGGACCTCAGAAGGTCATCTAGTCCAACCCCCTGCTCAAAGCAGGACCAATCCCCAACTATTTTTTTGCCCCAGCCCCCTAAATGGCCCCCTCAAGGATTGAACTCATAACCCTGGGTTTAGCAGGCCAATGCTCACACCACTGAGCTATCCCTCCCACCACTGTAACTCCTAGGTCCTTTTCTTCAGAATGGCTGCCTAGCCATTTGGTCCCTAGTCTGTAGCAGTGCATGGGATTCTTCCATCCTAAGTGCAGGACTCTGCACTTGTCCTTGTTGAACGTCATCAGATTTCTTTTAGCCCAATCCTCTAATTTGTCTAGGTCCCTCTGTATCCTATCCCTACCCTCCAGCATATCTACCACTCCTCCCAGTTTAGTGTCATCTGCAAACTTGCTGAGGGTGCAGTCCACGCCCTCCTCCAGATCATTAATGAAGATATTGAACAAAACTGGCCCCAGGACCGAACCTTCGGGCACTCGGCTTGATACCAGCTGCCAACTAGACACGGAGCCATTGATCACTACCCATTGAACCCGACGATCTAGCCAGCTTTCTATCCACCTTCTAGTCCATTCATACAGCCTATACTTCTTTAACTTGCTGGCAAGAATAACAGACATTCAAGAGCAATGACATTGATAATGATGGTGGGGGAGGAGGAAATGACAAATAACTTAATGTTGTTAAGTGATCCACAGACCCAGTCAGACAAAGTGCTGATGTATGAATACTTCAGGGTAGTTACTATACATGCTCCCAAATAACAGCCCTTGGAGAGAGGGGTAGGGTCAGATATGATATGTTCTGAGTAGTGATTTAGCTTAAAACCAGTTCTATTCCGGTGGGGTCCCTTTAACCTCATGCATCAAACTATTCAGCATCAGAAGTTAGGCATATTCTATGCCAGTGCAGTGCCCAAATTATTGATTCTTTAACAATGGGAATCCTCAGGCAGACCCTGGATAGAGGGACCTCTGCAATCACCAGTGAAGAGCTTAGTGGTTCATGGGACTCAGGTGGGATGTGGAAGGCCAAGATTCAAATCTCTTCTCTGCCTGATGGGAAGCAAGGCCCTGAATTGCTATCTCTCATATCCAAGGTTAGTTCCTTCACTATTGGGCCATTTGCTATGCTGGCTTGGGTCACTCTTAAGGTGTCCTGCTAGAGCACAGAGACCACTAGGAGGCGGAATGGGGAGCACACAGAGTCCTGGCACAGTAAGGGGTTGCAGAAAGTCCCTGAAATGGAGAGGATGGGAGGGTAGCACCCAAGGAGTCTGTAAAGAGATACAGGGAGCCTCGGGAGTGTCCACTCTCCCCAGCCTACAATCAGTCATCAAGAAATAAGAATCTACGGGATTGTGAGCTCTTTGGGGTGAGGACAGATCAGCACACAATGGGGCCCTGATCTCCACTGGGGTCTCTAGGTGGGAATGTCATAATTATAGCCAGTCAGGAATATATTTTTTTTAAATGTTTTTTCATCAGAAAACGCCAGTTCGTTAAAAACCACTATTTTTCATGGGAAATGTTCCGTTTGGTTAAATTTATCGATGTGAAAGATTTAAAAAAATGTTTTGCAATTGCAAATTTTTGTTGTTTTGACATTTTTGAATTGAAAAATTCCATTTTTCCACTCCAAAATGATTTTTCATTTCCAAATGGAAGCTAATGATAGTAAATAAAATCAAAGTAAAAACATTTGAAATTATACAGATGAAACCTTTTTATTGGCCGAAACCAAATTATTTTTGCGGAATTTTTGGTTTTCAAAAAATTTCAGAGATTTTTAATTTTTGTCCTGATTCTGGACTTTTTGAATTCTCAAAAATTTTCATGAAATAGGCAAACAGATTCCTGCCCAGCTTTAGCAATAACAAAATAAGTCTTCTGAGAGTTTTGACGTGGTGTGGCCTAATGAATTGCATTATTGGATCAGTAATTAATAAAGCTACAAGCAATGTGATGTTCATTACACAGTATCAATGTCTTCCTTCGTGTTAATATCCTGCAATAGTTTCTGGCCATTCTGCTCCTCTCTTACTCTTTCTTCTCCTTCATTTTACTCTTCCTTATTCTTTTTGCTGAGGTTTTCCTGTGACCTTGGTCACCTTTTTCTGAATTCTCCTCTTCTTTGTCCCTTTCCTGTTCCAATGTAGCAATCACAAGTGTGAGAAACCTAAAAGCTCAAAGGAATGGATCTGGGCCCATAGTCTAGTTTGTGAATGCTACTTCACTGCTTATCCCGGGTGTCACAAAGGAATTAGGGCCATGGCAAGGACTGTTTGGGAGAGAAATAAGCAGAGTGCTCCACTGAGCTACTTATTTATAGCTGCTACTCCAACATGGAGCCCCATTTGCCCACCATGATATCTGGCTGCATATGACACAAATTAAAACAAACAATTCACTTGTTAAAACAGGGAGTCTTGTGGCACCTTAAAGACTAATAAATTTATTAGAACATAAGCTTTCGTGGGCTTCAGCCCACTTCTTCAGATACAGCAATGCAAGCTGGAGTTTGGCAGGTGAATAAATATATACTTACACAAATGAGTGTGAAGCATTACTATGCAGAGGACCAGTGCTAATGAGGTCAATACAAGCAGGGGGATGTGGCCCATTACTAACTGTTCTTGTCAACAATTGCCATGGATCAATCCCACTCCGGACATGGCCACTGTCACTGGCTGACAATAAGAGTGCATCTGCTAACTCAGGCCCAAATTCTGTGAGATTCATGTACTACCTCAACAGTAGAGGTGGGTGATTTTTTTAAAATTGTTTGGAAGGGGTACCAATAAATTCTGTTAGTGCCATGGAACGTTGTTGCTGCTGCAGCACTGTTGTTCTTCGATCTCCAATGTCAGCTGCACTAGTAGACAGTGCAGCATGTTAATTCAGCAGACCTTGGTGGTATTCATAAGAAAGACCACAGGCTCAGTTCGGTGACAAATGCACTTGCCCAGATTTATTGTTGATGAAGCATGGTACTAGAACCCCTCATAGGAGCTACAGGTGCACTAACACTTGTATGCCCACGACAATGGTACCACCTCAGTCAGCACACCAGGATGCTACCGCCTTAGCTGCCAAAGATGCCCCTGCTAGGACTTCTACTTTTATACATTGATACAAAAAAGAGAAAGTTACTCATCTTGTACAGTAACTATGGTTCTTCAAGATGTGTCTCCCTATGGGTGCTTCACGGTAGTTGTATGTGCGCCCCTGCACCTCTAATGGAGATTTTTGGTAGCAGTGTCCATTGAGCCCGTGCATGTGCCCTCCCTCCCTCGTGGTCTGCCACAAGGCTATTTAGGACTGTACGGGCGAAACCCCCCCCCCACCACCACCACTTCCTTCTCTACCGCAGAGCCCTGTGGAGAACGCCGAAGTAGAGGGGAGGAGGGCGGGTTGTGGAGCATCCATAGGGACACACATCTCGAAGAACCATCATTACTGCACAAGGTGAGTAACTTCCTCTTCTTCTTCGAGTAGTGTCCCTGTGGGTGCTCCACGGGAGGTGACTTATGAGCAGTATCCACCACTGGAGGCTGGGACTTTGGAGTGGAGTCTTTTACTACAGAGAGTACTGTGGAGTTGAAGATGGTGTCAGAAGCCAAATCTTCAGTGATTGCATAATGTTCTGCGAAAGTATGGGCAGAGGCCCATGTCATTGCTCTATAGCAGGGGTCGTCAACCTACGGAACCCCCGGCCAGCAGTGGACTGAGCGGGGCCGGCGGCCAGGACCCCAACTGGCAGGAGCCGGCAGACGGAACCCTAGACTGGTGGCGGGCTGAGCCACTCAGCCTGCTGTGGGTCTGGGGTTCCGGCCGCCGGCCCCTTGCCAGCTGAGGTCGCGGCCACCGGCCCCGCTCAACCCACTGCCGGCCTAGGTGAGGCTGGCAGCAGGCTGATCAGGCTGGCGGCCGGGACCCCGGCTGGCAGGAACCGGTGGATGGAACCCCAGACTGGCGCCGGTCTGAGCTGCTCAGCCCGCTGCCGGTCTGGGGTTTCTGCCACCGGCCCCTTGCCAGCCAGGGTCCGGCCATTGGCCCCGCTCAGCCTGATGCGGCCTGGGATACCAGCCTCCGGCCCCACTCACCTCGCTACTGGTCTGGGGTTCCAGCCGCCCGGCCCCCTGCACTTATGTGCCTGTGCTTAATTTGTGTTTTCAATGATTTACCTTTTAAAAAAATCTCCCATGTCTTGTACGCCCAGAAAGGGCATCTCTCACTCCCAGGGGGTGCATGCACCCCAGGTTAAGAACCACTGCACTAAACTGATAAGATCTGCATTTTAATTTAATTTTAAACGAAGCTTCTTAAACATTTTAAAAACCTTGTTTACTTTACATACAACAATAGTTTAGTTATATAATATAGACTTATAGAGAGAGACCTTCTAAAAATGTTAAAATGTATTACCGGCACGCAAAACCTTAAATTAGAGTGAATAAATGAAGACTCGGCACACCACTTCTGAAAGGTTGCCAACCCCTGCTCTATAGATTGCTAAGATAGGGGTATCCCTATGGAAAGTGATTGAGGTAGAAACTGACCTTGTGGAGTATGTATGGACTCTGGACAGAAGCAAGTTGCGCCCTTGATAAGTGATTAATGCAACTAGAGACCCATTTGGATAGTCTTTGAGCCGATATCACAGAGTTTTTGGATCTTTCTGTGGATGAAAGGAAGAGTTTAGGGGATTTCCTGAAGTCCTTAGTCCTGTCCAAATAGAATGCCAATGTCCTTCTAATCTCTAGCATATGCACAATGGTCTCCCAGTTGTCACAATGTGGTTTTGGGAAAAAAAACAGGGAGATGGATCTGTTGATTCATATGGAAAGTGCAGAGAAAGTTGGGAGAAACTTGGAATATGGCCTTAGAGTTACTTTGTCTTTTAAACAATCCGTGAATGGTGTGTGTGCCATCAGGGCCGCTATTTCTTCTATGTGCTTAGCTGAGGTGATGGCGATTAGAAATGCTGTCTTCATGGACAGATGTAAGAGAGAAAAAGTTGCCCTGGACTCAGAGGGAGGTCTAGTCAAAGCCCTGAGAACTAGGTTAAAGTCCCAGGCTGGAGTGGGTGGTGTCACATGCGGGAAGAGATTCCCAATGCTCTTAAAGAATCTACGCATTAGTGGGTGAGCAAACACTGAGTGGGAAGCCGTTTTCACCGTGAGATATACCTTAAGGGAGCTGAGTGAGAGGTTAAAATGTAGTGCAAAATCAGAAGGAGGAAAGATGAGGTTGGGTCTGTGTTAGGGTGACCAGACAGCAAGTGTGAAAAATCGGGATGGGGATGGGGGGAGCCTATATAAGAAAAAGACCCCAAAATCAGGACTGTCCCTATAAAATCAGGACATCTGGTCACCCTAATCTGTGTGTTTGGAATGACACAAACTTGGAGTCGTTTTGTAGGTAAGTATGTCAAGTGGTCAACTTTTGGTTGTGTGGCAACACGTCTTTCAGTCTTTCACCTTGTTCAGCCTCACTGTCCAGCAGGGTGGTCTCAGGGCTCAACCCTGTGGGGTTTTTGGCATGCCCCACCCACAAAAGGTGCATTGGGTAGGTGCATTGGGTAGGGGGTGGCAACCCCACAAGTCCACCTCCGCCCAGAGGTCATCACACCAATCGCACCCTTGGGCAGGTCGCCCCGGACGCTCTCTTTCCTTCCCTGGTGGGGGAGACGGATCAGAGCCAACTGCCCCGAGGCTACCCCCTGTCTCTGGTTCGGGCCCTTTGCCTCTTGGAGTTTGAGCCTCCCCCTTTTGGGTTTCTACCCTCTGATCTTTCTTTAGCTTCTCTGTCTCTATCACAAGGATTCCCTCCCCTGGGTGGTCCCATCCTGGGACGTTTGTTCAATCTTTGGTCCCTCCCGTAGGGTCCCTATCCTGGCTATGTTGTCTAGGATTCGTAGCTTTTCCCCCTTGAGGTTGTGGGGACTCCCCTTTCCCAGGGTCCACCCCCGTAGGGGCCTGGCCCCCTCCCTCCAGGGTTCTCTCTCTCTCTTTCTCTGTTGGCTCCTCCCTGTGCCCTCTTTCCCTTTTGGGGAAGGGTTCCAGTCTGACCCCAGGACCACAGGGTAGGGCAACCCCTCTATTACCCCCACCCGCTTCCAGGCAAACCTTCCCTGCACCTCCAGGGGTACCTGGGCCACGGGACAATACTCCCCATCCCCGTGGATGCATTCCACCAGCATCCTTTCTCCAGGGATAAGCCAATGCGGCTTCACCAAGCGCCACTGTATGAAGGAGCGGGCTGAGGCCTTATCCACTAGACCCCTCTGAGGCTTTCTTCCCACCCGCACAGGGATGGTGGCTATTCCATGCCTCTTCTTCCGCCCCCCACCCCACACACACACACCTTGGTCCAACCACAAAATTCAGCAACCCCACAGTCCATCACTGGGTAGTCACGGCTAGGGGTTCCCTTGTGCTCCTCCTATCACTTGTCTACCGGCTTCCCAGCGGGATGCTCACGGGGTTTCTTACCTCCCTCTGTCTCTTGCAGGGTCCGATGCTCCCTCAGGGGAAAGTCTGCCTCTGCATATTCCTCCGTCCTTTTGACGGTGGTTTCTACGGTGGCAGGCTGATGTCGCCGCACCCAGACCTGCATGCTATCTGGAAGGCACTGTACAAACTGCTCAAGGATCACCTGATCCATAATCTGCCCCACTGTTTGGGCATTGGGCCTCAACCACCACGTTACCCAGTCCATCAATCTCTGGGCGAAGGCCCAGGGCCGCACGCCCCCCGCCCACCGGGCTGCCCAAAACTTTTGCCGGTATTTCTCTGATGAAAGCCCCAGGCAGTCCAAGATGGCTGCCTTCACCATATCATAGTCTCTAGCCTGGGCATCTGTCAGGGCCATATACACCGCTTGTGCCTCCCCAGCAAGATATGGTGCTAGCCGCAGGACCCAAGTTGTCCTGTCCCATCCTGCGCCCAGGGCCACCCGCTCAAAGGTGCCCAAAAGGCATCAGGGTCATCCGCTGGGGCCATCTTACAGAGGGTAAGGCCCAGGGGCCGGGTGCCATCTCCCCCGGCAGGACTCACCAGTTTCTGCAGGAGCTGCTGCTGCACTGTTGTCTGTTCCTTGAAAAATTCCTGCTCGGCCTGACAAGCCAGTAAAGCTTGCTTCTCCAGCTGGTGGGACTGCTGAAAGGCCTGCAGTGTCTTCTGCATCTCCCCATGTTGCTATGTGAGCCACTGCAGAGTGCCCTCCATCTCCGGGTCGCCAAACTGTGTCTCTGGCAAAGGATCCCGGACAAGCCCCCACGTGTAACCCGCAACCCTCCCCTCTGCCTGGGGCCCGCTTGCCCTCCCCAATAAGGCACCCATGTCTTTATTTACTTAAGGTTCTCCCACCACCAGTGTCCATATATATATAGTCTCCAGTTCCCTCCCTGACTGACTTCTCTCTGGCTGCTCCCCACCTTCTGGCTCCCTCCCAGCCTTTATAGCCCTTGGCTTGTCAGGCCAGCAGGTGTTGCCAATCCTCAGGCCAGCATCAGGCCTTTTCCATCAGCCCCAATCTGTTTCCTCTGATTGGAGCTGACTGGGCAGGGGCTAATTAGGTGCTTTTGCACCAGTGCCATGCTATAGGTAAAGGGTCAGCCCATTGTTTGAGAGAGCGGGTAAGGAATGTGCTGAAGAGAAAGAGGAGGGCATATTGCCATCTGTGTCAGGTAAGGGAGCCAGACTTGTCATGGTCAAGAGGGGCAATCACAATAACTCTCACTTTGTCTTGTTGAATTTTCTACAGAATCTTGGATAGAGTAGGAAACTGGGAAAAGACATAGAAGTGGGCCCTGTCCCATGGGAAGATGAGGGCAACTGCCAGTGAATGTTTCCCCAGGCTGGCCCTGGAGCAGTAACAAGGACTTTTCTTGTTCCGTTAAGTAGCGAAGAGATCCATAGTCAGGGTTCCCCAAAGGGCGGATATATCTTGAAGCACTTCTGAATTCAGTACACACTCATTGTCGTGACAAAATTCTGACTGAGACTGTTGGCTGTCACATTCTGTATCCCTGGTAGATAGACAGCTGAGATGAGCACATTGTGATGGGTGCATCAATTCCAAAGTTTGAGTGCTGTCTTGTAAAGGGAGGGAGATCTGGCAGCCCCCTGACGATTTATACAAAACATACCAGTCATATTAAGTCCATCATGACTTTTGTGTGTTGTTTTTGATGAAAGGCAGAAAGTGTGCACAGGCACTCCTGACAGCCCTTAGCCCCAAAATAGTGGTATGGAAGGTCATTTCTGTGGAAGGCCATTTGTCCTGAACCTTGTGGTTGTGTAGGTGAGCTCCCCAGCGTATTAGGGAGAAATGTGTCCCAGGGTGGCGAATGTGGGTAGCGAGAGGAATGCTCTCGCTTGTACTGCATCAAGATTGGTGCTGATAAAGTACAGTCACTGTACCGGTGTTAGTATGTGGCTACAATGAAGAGAACCTTGGAGAATACCCTGTGTGGAGCAGTCTGTATTGATGATGATCCTGCCGCAAAGGTAAGCAGTAGGAAATCTCCTGTACAATGGTTGTATTGAGATATGGAAGTAGGCACCTTGTAGGTTCAGGGCTAGAAATCAATCTCCTTGCTCTAGAGCTGGTCCCAACTGCTGTGAAGTAGGGCAAGGTGACTTCTGAGTGGCGTGACAGGTGTATAGATGGCAGCTGATGTTGTAAGGTATCATTGTTCAGGCCCTTGACCAGCTCATCAAAAGTGCTTATAAGAGGCTTATGAGAGGTCATGGACTGGGGTGTGGTCTGTTCCCACTTTTGAGCCCTGGTCCTCTTACACTGTGGCTCATAACAGAACTGAGATGGTGGGTATTGAGAAGATTGTGACCTGTGGTGTGGTTGAGAGGTATATCTTCTCTTCTGTCCCACAGTGTAGATTCTTAAGGAGTGTAACGTGGTCCAAATATTCTTCAGGATGTGGAGAGAAAATCTATCTTCTCCATAAAGAGTTTGGCCCTTCAAACTGGAAGTCTGTAGCTCTTTGGGCAATCTAGAGAGGTATAGCCAAAAAACAAAAAAAACACACAACCCGCCTCAGTACCACGGTCATGGAGACTGGGCGGGCAGCTGTAACAGCTACATCCAGTGCTGTCTCTAGGACCAGTCTGGCTATTAACTGACCATCTCTAAGAATGGTCTGAATCTGTTCTTTTTGTGTCTCCAGTAATGTTCCAGAATTGACCCCTTTTGAAGTGAAGGCTCCAGTTTTGATCCGGGGTCAGCACCATAGTCCCCTGCAGACTGAAGTGTTTTCTCCATAGGGAGGAGTTTTAACTTCAGCTCCCTGCTCTTGTGAGGCTGCCGTGTTAGCTGCGGCAGGTAAAGCACTTCTTTGGGGCTCTCCCAGGCACAGGGAGAGTGTCTGGCCATTACAAGAACTGACTCCTGGCAGGAGAGGCACTGCTTGGAGCAGAGAGAGCCAGGCCTGCCCCTGGGCAGGGGGTGTCAGCCTCTAGCAGTGAGGAATGCAGAAGAACGTCTTCTTTACTCTTCTTCTTCTTCTTCTTTTTTTAAACTGGAAAAAAACAATTGAGTCTAAGGGGGGGGGGGGGGTTCCCAGGTGCAGTGCTAAATAGCCTCAAGGCAGACCACAAGGGAGGGAGGGCGCATGCGGGGGCTCAAGGGACACTGCTACCAAAAATCTCTGATTAGAGGCGCAGGGGCACACACACACCTACTGTGGAGCACCCACAGGGACACTACTCGAAGACGAAGTTACATGTTACCCTACCCTTATCCCTGTATCTACTAGTTTGAACAAAACATCCTTTTCCATTATCCTATCATCCCATCCTGTACCATCTCTTAGAAATGTGTTTATGTAGTTACATAAGAGATCGGTGTGTTTTTATACCATGCTCTCCGGTCAGGAATGTGCTTACTTGGTGTTAGCTAACACCTGGGTTACCCCAGAATTTGACATTTCTGTATGTACCCCAGAATTTGACAGTACTGCAGTCAGCAATTTTGTATGTTCAGCAACAGCCAGCTGAAAAACAAACATCACATAGCTAGGAAAATCTTAGGCCCTGAGAAGCAAGGCCAAATAACTGCATGTTTGCAGTTTTGCTATCAGAATGGGAGGATGGGATAAGAAGTGAATGTATTGTGAGAACAGAAGGAATAGTTGGACAGCAACCTCGGTCTTAAGTGCCTATGACACCATTAATATGTAAGTTTCATTTATGACTAAAAATGTTTTGATGATAAGATATAATGAGTAGTTTTGCTGAAAGTAGAAGAATTGGTGACCCATCAGGAGTTACTATGGTGACCCACTAGGAGTCATTATAAGTTATGTGCTTTGTTTGAAGTTAACTATGAAAGATTAGGTGAAAGAATTTGCTTTGGAGCTGTCCAAGGAAGCTTTCTTTGGGCTAGGATCTGACACCTAACTTCCCCAGCAGCTAGATGGAAGGTAGCCCCCCCCCGCGAAGCCTGGCCCCTGATTCCTTGAAAACATCTCTTAGCTTTAAGTAAATATAAATGTTTTGAGATGTTCTAGATCTCTTGCTACAGCATATGTGTGTTTGTGTTTGAGATCTAATGAAAAAGTACTTTTAGGTAAAAACACTCTGATTTTATCAGTTATACATCAGATGGGTGAGCTGTGCCTCCATTGATTTATTCCTGACACTGCCTGGAGAGAAACAGTTCACTTACCACTGCTTTGGGTTCTAAGAAACCCCGGGTAACACCTGGTGTGTTGTTATGTTGCAAATTTATAGATTGAAAATAATGTTTCAATTTTAAATTTGACCAGTTTGAAATAAACAAATGCAAAAAAAGGGTGAAAAACACCTGAAATGGTGAAAGAAAATAAAAAATCAGAAAAAAATTAATTTTGATTGTACTGAAACATTTTAATTGATTCAAAACAACTTCCTTTTGAGTTCTTTGATTTAATGAGCAATTTAGAAAAAAATGTTTTGGTTGCAATTGAACCAGATTATTGGTGACAAGTATCAGAGTACCCACAAAAACAACGAGGAGTCCGGTGGCACCTTAAAGACTAACAGATTTATTTGGGCATAAGCTTTCGTGGGTAAAAACCCCACTTCTTCAGATGCAGCAGATTATTGGTGGGATTTTTCTATTCAGCCCCTGAACATTTTTTTTCTAAATAGTGCACTAAATGGAACATAAGACCATAAGAATGGCCCTACTGGGTCAGACCAAGGGTCCATCTAGCCCAGTATCCTGTCTTCCGACAGTGGCCAGTGCCAGGTGCCCCAGAGGGAATGAACACAACAGGTAATCATCTAGTGATCCATCCCTTGTCGCTCATTCACAGCTTCTGGCAAATAGGCTGGGGACACCATTCCTGCCCATCCTGGCTAATAGCCATTGATGGACCTATCCTCTATGAATTTATCTAGTTCTTTTTTGAACCCTGTTATGGTCTTGGCCTTCACAACATCCTCTGTCAACGAGTTCCACAGGTTGACTGTGCATTGTGTGAAGAAATACTTCCTTTTATTTGTTTTAAACCTGCTGCCTATTAATTTCATTTGGTGATCCCTAGTTCGTGTGTTATGAGAAGTAGTAAACAACACTTCCTTATCTACTTTCTCTATGCCAGTCATGATTTTATAGACCTCAATCATATCTCTCCTTAGCCATCTCTTTTCCAAGCTGAAAAGTCCCAGTCTTATTAATCTCTCCTTATACTGAAGCCGTTCCATACCTCTAATCATTTTTGTTGCCCTTTTCTGAACCTTTTCCAATTCCAGTATATATTTTTTGAGATGGGGCAACCACATCTGCACACAGTATTCAAGATGTGGGCGTACCATGGATTTATATAGAGGCAACATGATATTTTCTGTCCTATTATCTATCCCTTTCTTAATTATTCCCAGCAAGAACTAAAAAAGGAAGAACTAAAAAAAAAAATCATAATTTTGAATCAACTGAAATGTTTCAGTCATCACAAAGTGCTTTTGTCCCTCTTGTTTTTTTTTATCAATTTGGCCATTTTTGGTGGGGTTTTTTTTTTCCAATTTTTGTTTGTTTTTTTGTTTGTTTGTTTTAAAGTGGCCAAATTTAAAATAAAAAAAAAATAGTTTGAATCAAAAAGTTGAAACAAAACATTTCACCCCTTTAATGTCATAATGCTCTGTGGTACTTGTTTTCTATTAGCCTTAAATGGAGACAAAATAGGATAGCGTCTATGTGGGGATGGATTTAAGCTACTTTGGGTACCTTATCCTTGCATTTCCATACTTTCACATCTTTGGATTTCTCGTAAGTGCAGCCTTAGATTTGAATTTTGAGGGTCTCTAACTTTTTAAACATGCTATCATTCTTGAAAGCTAACATATATATAGGTCACTGATACATGACTACATCCTTAACTTTACTATAACAAAGCTTATTTGTTTTTGTCTAGGAACAAGTTTTAAAATTAGAATTACAAGAGTTTAACCAACTAACTTTTGGGCCTCTGTAACAGATGGCAACTAGTCACATCAAGTAAACTACATTATATCTCTTTCTTTTTGCTTCTTCCCTACAAAGTGTGTGTGTGTGTGGGGGGGGGGGAATTGGAAAGCTTTTTGAACTCTAATTAACTCCTTTAATTTAGGGTGTCAAGATTCAGGTAACTCTTGTCTGATTAACTTCAAACTTTGTAGAAAAATTCTACTGCCCTTCAGATCTAACCTCCCAACTGGTAGGTCAGTAGGGTTTGTAACTGAAAAGTAGGGCCATGTTCACCAGTACACTATGGCTAGAAAGCAGCCATACACCCAGCACAGTGCTAAATCTGGCCCCTGGAATCTGGCAACCTTAACTATGGAGCATTTGCCACCACTTCACAATATCATTTAAGATACTGGGCCCGATCCACCATGTTGTTACATCAATTTTGCCCTGGTGATCCCATTAAACCATTGTAGTCACATCAGCATAAAATTCTATAATGGAGTGGTGAATCACACCCCAGGTATTCAAAGAGTGAGATCAAAGTTCACCTTTATCTGCTGTAGTTTGCTTTCGTCTCTAATGCTCTTTGAACCTTGTCATGTTGACTTATTGTTGATGTAACATGTACTTTCATTGTCCAACAGGAAAACTGTCTTCTGTCTGAAAGGGACAGATAAAAAGAGAAAGAGTGTGAACTAGGTCCCTTTCTCAGCTGGAAGTTAAAAGGCAGACACAGAGACCAGCTTCCCTTCAAAGAGCAAACGTAAGTCTGAACATGAGCACTATTGGTAATAAAAACATCTCCTGTTTTTGTGAATGCAATGGTTTGAAACTCTAGTCAAGTTATGATTTTTCAATCATTTTTCTTCATCTCTTTGCTTAATTTCACTTTCCTCTATATAAAGGTTTGTTGATCACATTATTTGACTAGCATCATCCCCCATCACTGATATTCCAAAACATCTCAATATTAGAGCAAAAAAACTAATTAAAAAAAGGAAATCTGTTTATTATTTTTTTTAGTGATACTAGTGCTACAAGTTGTCATGACACTTTACAGAAATAAGAGAAGCCAAAAGACTGAGGAAGACCGAGTTATAGCTCTACAAAGAGAATTTAAACTAAACTGTTACTGATTCTCCAGTACCTAATCTTTGTTCATCCAGAGTGACTAGAAAGTAAGTAGCCCATTACAATGCCATGCTGGTACCAAGGTGGAGGAATACTGTACGCTTCCCTTAGTTCTTTCCTTCAGAAAAGGTAACACAAAAACTGATTACTTTTATTTGCCCATTTTAACCTCCTCAGTTGAAGGAACATGCAAGGATTTTTGGTGATATTTTTGGTGAAAATTGGTTGAAAAATAATTAATCTAATTATTTCTTTAGAAAGGATTTGTAGCAATATTATTTAGGAATGTGCTTATTTAAGTCTGCTTCAAATGTATTAATTAACACCACAAGCAATGACAGAGAAATCAGAAGTTGAGGCTATGTCATGCCCATCAGAACCAATTGCCAAGTAGTAACTCAATACAGTCATCACACTCCATCACACGAACAAGCTCCATACACACTCCAGTCCATCTCAACATTATTACACATTAAAGAACTGAAAACCCACAATTCTAACCCTATGTATAGGAATTGTGTAGTGTCCCTTTAAATAGTTTGTGAGCCTATACTCTATACCTGTTACTTTGTTACAGAACTTCTTATGATTGTACAAATGCAGTATGTTTGTATATAGTTTAATAATGTGTGTTGTATAATTATTTTCTGATTCTTTGAATATCTAAATGTAAATGTCTGTGGTTTTTATAAAGTAAAAAAAATGTTTGGTATATGATCAACTTTGCATCCTTTGCTTGCCTCGTATATGGTATGACTGTAAGTTTAAATCAAGAGCTTGATTCTTCCTCCCTATTTTACATGAATTGCTGTGTTTCACCAGCACAAAGCATGGAGAAAGCTGGATTAACTGATGAGCTGGGGATTCTCCCAGCATGACCCTATGTCACCTTCTCTTCATCTCTGGTGTAGAGTGCATGTCAGGAGTGTGGCCAGGGAAGGATGCCTAGCTGGACCCCTACCATACATTCAAGATCATGGGTTGATGGAGCAGTCCCGTGGGGACATTAACAGCCAGTGCAACTTATTGGAGCCCCTCTCACCACTAACCGCCAAAGTGGAGTAGGATGTGAAAGGAGGCTTAAAGTTACCTTTGAGACCCATCCCCTTCTGGATTCAGCCTAAATTTTCTTATTAAGTTCTAAATACAGTATTGTTCCAGCTGGTGTCTGGCCACACCCAAGTTGTCTGAGCATCATTTGTCTAGAGCTCTCCAATGGCGCAGGACAGGGGAGTGACGTCTGGGGCATGAGGCCCCAAACGGGATGTTTTAGAAGGACCCTTTGGGGGTTCAAATGCGACCCCAGGTGTCCATGAGTGAGTCGGGTGAGAGGTCCTTCTAAAGCTGGAGGAAAAGGGTAAGACACCTCTTATTGGCTACTGTGCACCCTGAAAACAGACAGCACTGGGGTAATGACCCCGCCACACACACACGTGCCTGAGTGAAAAACAGATAGTGTAAGCATCAGAGATAGACAGCATTTAGTGAGGGTTAATAAGATCAGTACATGGAAGGAGGAGAGCCAGGATTTTTCAGAGGCCAGGAAAAGGAAAGGGAAGGCTAGGGGCACATAGACCAGAGCCTAGGAGCATGGGAGGCAGCAGTTCGATGTTGCAGGGTGTCACCTGACTGGGTCTATACAGCACGAGGCAACATAAGTGTCAGGGAGGGGGAGGCTGAAGCCCCTTTAACCCCCAACATGGTCTAGTGCCTCAGAGGATTTTATTCATAGTCTATGTCTATCTATAGTACTTATGTGGCCCTGATCACCTCAGTATCTAAGCACCTCACAACACCGCTGTGAGTCAGGGAAGGGCTATTACCCCCCTTTCATGGAAGGAGCACTAAGGACCAGATTTGTAAAAGTATCTAGGAGTTGCGGCACTCAGTGTTGCAAGTCTAACTGACTTAGGAGCCTAAATCTCATTTCAAAAGGGATTTAGGCATGAAGGAGCCAAAATCCAACTATAGCGCACTGGCTATACAGAGATTCAGACTCACCCTAATGTTATCCCTCTGAAGCACTGAAAGGGGGAGCTAATAGACAGAGCTGGAGGAGCCTTGCTCTGTCCCTGCTGCTCAGGGTCAGCACTGCATCCATGTCACAAGGGACTTGGAAAGGACCATCGGGACTCTACAGAGAGTGGACACTCTGCTGCATCTCTGAGGCTTGGAGGTTTCCTAACTCCTCTGATCCATAGGGTCACAGACCTATCAATTTCCCTAGAGACAGGCAGCCTCAACACCAGAGTGTACAGTGATTAGGAGCAAGAGAGATATTCTCCTTGGCACTGGAAACTGCAGACACCACTGACATTCCCACGAGGGGCCCAGGGGAGACAGCATAGCCTGGACAAATAGGAGATGACTTACAGATGCATGTGACACAGAGATGGCGTTCACAGCCGAGGGTGTGGATACCCAGGATTAAGCCATTAAACCCCTGTCATGGATTCACAGGCCCTGTGCTCTCTCAGCTCCATAGGGGAGGAACCCCCTTCAGTGTGACATCCCTTCTTAGGGGTCCACTCTCTCTCCGGGGGTTAAGCCCTGGGCTCCACCGCTTCCTGGAACCACACCTCTCTGAACCTCCAGCACACCTGTCTCTGCCGTGGGCCCCCTCAGGGAGTCCACTAGCTCTGGACCCTCATGGGCATCACAGTCTGGGTGCTCTGAACCTGCTCTGGGAGAAGCTTAGCCAGGACTTGGAAATGGAAAAAATATTGAAGGAGAAAGTAGTTGAGGACCTTGAGATCAATGGCAATTGGGGCAAATTACAACACGGTTTTACGAAGGGTAGATCGTCCCAAACCAACCTGATCTCCTTCTTTGAGAAAGTAACAGATTTTTTTAGACAAAGGAAATGCGGTGGATCTAATATACCTCGATTTCAGTAAGGCGTTTGATACAGTACCACACGAGGAATTATTGGTTAAATTGGAAAAGATGGGGATCGATATGAAAATCCAGAGGTGGATAAAGAACTGGTTAAAGGGGAGACTGCAGCGGGTCGTACTGAAAGGTGAACTGTCAGGTTGGAGGGAGGTTACCAGTGGAGTTCCTCAAGGTTCGGTTTTGGGTCCGATTTTATTTAATCTATTTATTACTGACCTCGGAACCAAAAGTAGGAGTGGGCTGATAAAGTTTGCGGATGACACAAAGTTGGGAGGTATTGCCAATTCGGAAAAGGATCGGGATATCCTGCAGGGAGATTTGGATGACCTTGTAAACTGGAGTAATAGTAATAGGATGAAATTTAATAGTGAGAAGTGTAAGGTTATGCATTTAGGGATGACTAACAAGAATTTTAGTTATAAGCTGGGGACGCATCAGTTGGAAGTAACGGAAGAGGAGAAGGACCTCGGAGTCCTGGTTGATCGCAGGATGACTATGAGTCGGCAATGTGACGTGGCCGTAAAAAAAGCTAATGCGGTCTTGGGATGCATTAGGCGAGGTATTTCTANTGGGTTGGGCTCGAGAGTCTTGCCTGCATGCTCGGGGTTCAGCTGATCGCCATATTTGGGATCGGGAAGGAATTTTCCTCCAGGGTAGAGTGGCAGAGGCCCTGGAGGTTTTTCGCCTTCCTCCGCAGCATGGGGCAGGGGTCGCTTGCTTGAGGATTCTCTGCAACTTGAAGTCTTTAAATCATGATTTGGGGACTTCAACAGCTGATTTAAGGGAGAGAATTAATCCAGGAGTGGGTGGGTCAGCTTTTGGGGCCTGCATCATGCGGGAGGTCAGACTAGATGATCATAATGGTCCCTTCTGACCTTAAAGTCTATGAGTCTATGAGTCTATGAGACTCTGGTGCAGCGTGACTCCCCTCAGGGCATGCTGTCCAGGGCAAGAAGCCTCCTCAGCTTTGACATTCCTGGATCCAATCTCAAAGCATTCATAACCCCCCGTTCACTCCGTGAGATCCCCGCAGCAAGTCCACCTGCATGGAATGCCTGGGGAACAGGGCCGGCTCCAGGCACCAGCTGACCAAGCAGGTGCTTGGGGCGGCCAATCGGGGGAGGGGCGGCACGTCCAGCGATTCGGCGGCAATTCGGCGGGGGGTCCCTCACTCCCGCTCGGAGCGAAGGACCTCCCGCCGAATTGCCGCCGCAGATCGCGATCGCGATCGCGATCGCGGCTTTTTTTTTTTTTTTTTTTTTTTGCTGCCTGGGGCAGCAAAAACCCTGGAGCCGGCGCTGCTGGGGAAGCCTTGCACTCCCCCAAAGTGCCATACACCCCAATTTTGCAGTCAGCAGTGACTCTCAGCCAGCGTTGTAAAACAGAAGGTTTATTAGTCGACAGGAACACAGCATAAAACAGAGCTTTCAGCAAAGTCCATCTTGGGGGGATCCAGTGCTTGGTGCCCTGGACTTCCCCCTCAGTCCCAAACAGGAGACTGACCGGTTCCAGCTTTCTGACCCCAGACATGCCTGTTGCCCCTCCTTGTTCCTTTGTCTCTTTCCCGGGCCAGCAGGTCATCTGGTCTGCATCAACACCTCTGGCTGATTCTTGCAGAGGAGGGGGCCTGGCCATCAGTTTTCAGGCTACAGTGTTGGCTGTTCTCTGTCTCAGGGAGCCAGGCAGCAGCCACACCTGCCCTCTAGGGGTCGCTGTAATAAACACAATTCAAAACCTGGAGCTCACAGCTCCTGCTTTGTGGGGCTTTGCACAGAAGCTCATTCTCTAGTGGGGCATTTCCTTAATGACTGTGATAATTTGTGGTTCTTTTTAGTTGTGCTGCACATAGGCTTCCCGGTCCTGGTCCCCAGCCCAGTAGGCAAGGCCTCCATTACTACTGTACATCAGACAAACTTTGTCCCAGTGAGAGTATTGCTGCACTTGGGTGATTTGTCACTTATCTTGTGAACCCTGAACTTCATCATTTCACCTGGACTGTGCCCTTATCAACTGGGAATTTATTGCATAGCTGGCTTTATTGTTTAAATGCAGAAATGTCCCAGGGGTTCTTTTGCCTGTTACAAAGATTTTTGAAAATCTGCCAGCTTATATGGCAGATATTCAAAGACACATATGGAAGTTGGGTATGCAAATCCCACTGACTTTCAATGGGAAGTGTGTGCCTAACTGCTTAGGCGTCTTTGAAAATCCAAACCTAAATCTCCGACATTTTTGTATGTTTTTTGCATTAGCAGTTAAGAAAAACAGGATGCTGAAAGCTTACACCCTGCCTTGCATTAAATGTAGATCTTAAACTTCACATCTACTTATATTGCAAGAGAAAATGTTTTAGGCAACAATTTTTTCAAAGTAACTTTGCTACCCAAGATCCATAAACCTGGAAATCCTGGACGCCCCATCATCTCAGGCATTGGCACCCTAACAGCAGGATTGTCTGGCTATGTGGACTCTCTCCTCAGGCCCTATGCTACCAGCACTCCCAGCTATCTTCGAGACACCACTGACTTCCTGAGGAAACTACAATCTATCGGTGATCTTCCAGAAAACACCATCCTGGCCACTATGGATGTAGAAGCCCTCTACACCAACATTCCACACAAAGATGGACTACAAGCTATCAGGAACAGTATCCCCGATAATGCCACGGCAAACCTGGTCGCTGAACTTTCTGATTTTGTCCTTACCCACAACTATTTCACATTTGGGGACAATATATACCTTCAAGTCAGTGGCACTGCTATGGGTACCCGCATGGCCCCACAGTATGCCAACATTTTTATGGCTGACTTAGAACAACGCTTCCTTAGCTCTCGTCCCCTAACGCCCCTACTCTACTTGCGCTACATTGATGACATCTTCATCATCTGGACCCATGGAAAAGAAGCCCTTGAGGAATTCCACCATGATTTCAACAATTTCCATCCCACCATCAACCTCAGCCTAGACCAGTCCACACAAGCGGTCCATTTCCTAGACACTACTGTGCTAATAAGCGATGGTCACATAAACACCACCCTATACCGGAAACCTACTGACCGCTATACTTACCTACATGCCTCCAGCTTCCATCCAGGACACACCACACGATCCATTGTCTACAGCCAAGCTCTAAGATACAACCGCATTTGCTCCAATCCCTCAGACAGAGACAAACACCTACAAGAGCTCTATCAAGCATTCTTAAAACTACAATACCCACCTGCTGAAGTGAAAAAACAGATTGACAGAGCCAGAAGAGTACCCAGAAGTCACCTACTACAGGACAGGCCCAACAAAGAAAATAACAGAACGCCACTAGCCGTCACCTTTAGCCCCCAACTAAAACCTCTCCAGCGCATCATCAAAGATCTACAACCTATCCTGAAAGATGATCCCTCACTCTCACAGATCTTGGGAGACAGACCTGTCCTCGCTTACAGACAGCCCCCCAACCTGAAGCAAATACTCACCAGCAACCACACACCATACAACAAAAACACTAACCCAGGAACCTACCCTTGCAACAAACCCCGCTGCCAACTCTGTCCACATATCTATTCAAGTGACACCATCACAGGACCTAATCACATCAGCCATGCCATCAGGGGCTCGTTCACCTGCACATCTACCAATGTGATATATGCCATCATGTGCCAGCAATGCCCCTCTGCCATGTACATTGGCCAAACCGGACAGTCTCTTCGCAAAAGAATAAACGGACACAAATCTGACATCAGGAATCATAACATTCAAAAACCAGTGGGAGAACACTTCAACCTCTCTAATCACTCAGTGACAGACGTTAAGGTGGCAATTTTGCAACAGAAAAGCTTCAAAGACAGACTCCAACGAGAGGCTGCTGAACTTGAATTAATATGCAAACTAGATACCATTAACTTAGGTTTGAACAGAGACTGGGAATGGCTCAGTCATTACACTAATTGAATCTATTTCCCCATGTTAAAGTAGCCTCACACTTTCGTGTCAACTGTCCGAAATGGGCCATTTGGATTATCACTTCAAAAGTTTTTCTCCCCTGCTGTTAATAGCTTATCTTAATTAATTAGCCTCTTACAGTTGGTATGGCTACTTCCACCTTCTCATGTTCTCTGTATGTATAAATATCTTCTTACTGTATGTTCCATTCTATGCATCCGAAGAAGTGGACTGTAGTCCACGAAAGCTTATGCTCAAATAAATGTGTTAGTCTCTAAGGTGCCACAAGTACTCCTGTTCTTTTTACTTAATCTTAATTATAGCTATAGCTCACAGTGATAGCTTTAAAGTTGACTAACACTTTCTACTAACCCCTCTGTTTTAGGTTGCTTAAAAATTTAGCCAACTTTAATTGTTTGGGATGAAATAATATGTGCTTGGTCTCTCCTTAGGGTTATATTAGTTTTGGAAAGTTGCAGCAAAAAATATCTATCCCTTTCTGAGAATGAGTCTGGGAGAAATATGATGTAATCAAATAATGAAAGCTTGAATCATAAAGGCAGAAGAACAAGAAGGCAGAATTAAGATTGCATGGGCAACCTTAAATGTAGCATTTCCTAAATTGTTAGTGTTTTTTTTTTAGTTTTTTGTTCTTTTGTTCTTTTGCATGGATTAAAAGGAAAAAAGTAAAGAAAATTGTGGAAAAAAACCCACCCCATAAAGATCCTGTTCAGCCAGGGCTAGATCCACAAAGGGACTGAGGTGGCAGATAAGTAGGGATTTGGAAGATCTAAATGTTGCACTTGGTGCCTAAAGTGGCTGTTGGGCACCTAACTCAGTTGGCAGCTAAATTTGCACTAAATTTGCACCAGTATAGTTCTCTAGGCCCCTAAACTTCCTCTGGTGGACATGAATAAAACTGCCTTATTCCTGATGGGATCCACAAATCTGGCGTTCCCCTGTGGGTCCTGACCCAGTGTGCATCATGGTTGCAGCGCTCACCCAGGATGTGGGAGAATGAGGTTTAATTTAATCTGCCTAATTTAGAGTAGGAACTGGACCCTCTGTCTTTCACTTCCCTGCTGAGTGCCATAACCACAAGGCCATCAGGCATTGCAGGGCACACGTTTATTTAGGTCAAAGAAAGGAAGAAAGAGAAATTGACTCTATAGTCCAGTGTTTTGGCCATGTCCTGGGAGAGGAGAAAGGCACATTTCAGCTCCAGTGAATTTTTACGTATTTTATAAACAGCACCAACCAGCAGACATTTGGATAACCTGGGCCACACAACCTTGCTTTTTCTGTGAGAAAGGGCTGATCGAGCTCAGGTGACTAACTCCATGAGAGGGTTGACGGCTGTGAATCTTGAGCAGAGATAGGTGCCTGACTACCTTTGATGGGTGAGGCTTGTTATTATTTGTATCATTGTAGTGCCGAGGAGCCCCATCCCTGAACCAGGACCTCACTGTGCGAGGTGCTGTACATTATGTATTAAGGGTGTTACGGTCATGCCTAACTGCCCCAGGCATTAAATAGAACCCTGTCACAGGGTGTGGCTTCTCTCCAACCTTTCTCTGAGCAGAAACTGAGCAGACTCCAGTGCTTGTGCCTTCACCATACCCTTCTATTGAAGTTGCCTCCCATTTCCACAACAATCCCCATGCTATTTACAGCACTGACACTGCATTTTGGCCCTCTCCCCAAGCCATGGGGGGAGCAGAGGTCTCCCTCCCTTGAGGCCTCCATGTAACTGGGCTCAACTAGTCCTGGTCCCCTCTCTCTTCCCCTTTGGAGGAAAATCCTGCAACTTTATCAGCTTTGGGCTGATGGGGAAGTTGGCTCCTTATCCCACCCAGCTGACCAACCTGATTGTCCAGTTACCTCCATCAGCTTTCTTAATGGAAACTAATTAACATCTGAGTGGTCAGAGTGCAGGCTTGCCTGTTCGCCTCCTGCACTCTGTCACAGATCCCATTGTGCTAGGCTCTGTGCATAATGTATGAGGGGTCTTATGGTAGTGCCTGGAAGCCCCAGTCATGGACATGACTATCATTATGCTAGGCCAGGGGTGGGCCACATCCAGCCCGCGGGACTGTCCTGCCCGGCCCCCGAGCTCCTGGCCTGGAAGGCTCGCCCCCAGCCCCTCCTTTGCTGTCTCCCCTTTCCCGCAGCCTCAGCTAGCTTGCTCTGGGCGGTGGCACTGTGAGCTCCTGGGGCGGCGCAGCTGCTGAGCCTGGCCACCAGCCACCGGTGCTCCAGGCAGCACAGTAAGGGGGCACGGAGCAGGGGGGGTTGGATAGAGGGCAGGGGAGTTCGGGGTGGTGGTCAGGGGGTGGGGGTGTGTATAGGGGTTGGGGAGTTCAGGGGGAGGAACAGGGGGTTGAATGGGGGCAGGGGTCCCGTGGGGACAGTCAGGAAGGAGGGGGGGTTGGATGGGGCGGCAGGGGGCAGTCAGGGGTTCCAGGGGCAGTCAGGGGACAGGGAGAAGGGGTGGTTAGATGGGGCAGGGTTCCCAGGGGGGCTGTCAGGGAACAGGGGGGTTTGGATGGGGCAGGAGTCCTGGGGGGCAGATAGGAGGTGGGGGCCGGGCCATGACCCTCTCCCCTAACCAGCCCTCCATACAATTTATGAAACCCGATGCGGCCCTCAGGCCAAAAAGTTTGCCCGCCCCTGTGCTAGGCACTGTACATTATTTATCAGGCATATTGTGGTAGCACCCAGGTGCCCCAGTCATGGACAGGACCCTATTGTACTAGGTGCTGTGCATTATTTATTAGGTGTGTGTCAGTAGTGTAAACAGGGATTTATTATGAAAGTATTAGACAATCTGACCTTTTAGGTCACTGGTGTGTTTATTCTAATGACATATTAGTAATCTCTGTAATAAAAAATAATAATTTAAAACAGTAAATCATAACATCAACATGAGTATACAATAATGGCTCTCCCTACCATATCTTGGCATTTTTGTTGCTTAAATAAGCCTCCTGGTTATGATTTTAAAAATATGTATACTTTCAAAAAAACCCTCCTCTTTCAGAAAAAAACCCCACAGCCAAAAAGAAAACAATAGATAATTATGCACTAATTTCCAAAAACTTCACTGCACTGAATTTTATTGTACTTTATATTATGTTGTGTCAATATACCCTTGATAGATTGTCTGTTATAGTTAACAAGGTTCTTTTTAAGAACTTCATGTGGAAATTTAGACAAGTAAAATAGTTACAAGAAAAAGGAATAACTAACAAGATTTATTTATCCTTTTGTAAGGCATAAGCTCTACGGGATGGAGTTCATATTTGAATTTTATTGTTAAATTTATTAAAGTGATATAGTCTGATATAAAATCTTGTATTTTATTTTATTTGTTAATTTATCTTCTCATTTAACAATCTTTAGTTGATGAAATGTATACAACATATGAACTCTGTTCTGAAGAATGAAATAGCTGAATAATGGTCTTCGACCTCGGCTCTGGCAATAGAAGTTTTGCCCATGTACAGAATATGGGACTGAATAATTAACAGATAAATTTGAAGATTTTTTTCTTTTATAGGAGGAGCCAGCATAACAGAACGCAGGAAAGAAATGGGTAAGTCTGAACTGATTTTCAACACTTTAACTGAAACACAAAAGTTCTCACAAAAGGAGAGGTGAACAACATATTTCTTCAAATAAGTGTATCTTCCCTTCACACAAGTACCAGACCTGCAGCTTTTCCAATTATAAGAGGCTGTTCAGCTCAACCACATAGAGCAGCCTAGTGCTTAATGCAGTCCTGATAGTTCTCCCCTCCCCTGGTAATTCCCCATCATGCCCCCACCCACATTACTCTTATTCACCCCTATTTCTGTAACCACTCATCACATCCCTATCTATCCTAGGCTTTCATTCACCCAATCCATGCACACTTAGAAGTTCTCTGGAATCAAACCAAATTACTGGGATTCTCTGGAGAAGGGAGATTTCTTTTCTTCCTCTATGGGCTGGCAGATGGAGGAGACCAACTGGTGAGCTGAGTGAGGTGGCCACAGGAGCAGAGAAAAGAAGAAAAGATGAGGGAGGCGTATAGGTAGCCAGCTAGTGGCCACTTGCACATGTGCTGGGCCTGCTATTGAATGATGACAGTAGCTCTTGGTGTATGGCAATTTAGACAGCCACCTCATATGTTTCTGTCTAAAGCAAGCTTATCTAATGAAACATTTTTTGATATATTTCTAATTCTGAGTTTCCTCCATTGTACAGTGTCTCATAAATTAGAATGATGTTTAGATGGCAAGTCACCTGACATTCCTCTTCTGACTAAAAATTTCCAGAGTGTACAAGTCTACCTATTGATCTAATCTCAACATATCCCTTTTTCAGATAATGAGAAAGCAGAAGTCAGTGAACACAAAGGAATTATTGCTAATATTTTAGCTCTTGGGAGTTGGCCCATGCAGCTGTGCAAGAAGTCGATCCAAACCCTAAATCCTTTTGGTGAGGAGTGGGAACTTTTACTTAGGGGGAGGGGATGGAGATGTTCCAGGTATGAAATGAGTCAGCAAGGGTGAATTGAAGTGACAAGGGTTTCCGCTCTTGTGCCTGGAAGAGGAGAAAAGCAAAATCTATTACCTTTCTCCCTCCCCAAACATAAATATTTAATTATTTTTACAAAGTGGAGCAGCTCCAAGAGAGGAGATTGACCACATAGCCTGGGGGTGAGGAGATCTCCCTGGTAAATGGGTGACCCACATTCAAGTCCTTGCTTTGTATGATGCAGAATAGGGACTGAAATTTGGGGTTTCCTCACCACAGTGGAACACCCTAACCCTTGCACTGTTAGAGGTTCTGGGTTTGGGCATATTCTGGTTTTGACCAGAAATTTCACCCTAGACCTCAAAAAACATCCTGAAAAAAATATATCTAGGGAAAACAGGGTGAGGGAAACGAGAGACAGGCAGGGGAAAAAAACAGGTTGAGTGAAGAAAAAGGATCTGATTATGAGTGTCTTCTGGTCCCTTTAGAGTCCTCCAACAGTCAAGAACTGGCCACCCAGTGGTAGCCCAGGTGTAGGAGCATTCCTCAATGTTCTGGCTTTGGTAGAATGACCATCCCCCTAAGAGCCATTGGTGTTAAGGTATTGTTGGGGCATGGCCGAGGGTATTTTGAGGACATGAGGGGCTATGGCAGGAGTTCAATCCCCTCCAACTAATCTGAGCAATTCCTTGTAGCATACACCGAGGACTGTTCCTATTCCTGACAGGCCCCAAAATCTATGAAATACCAAGATAATGCAGTCACCATTAATCCCCATCCCCTTAATTCATCTGGGAACCATGACTCAGCTCGAACTAAGAATTAGACCTGGAACATATTTACGAAAAATAGTAACATAAGTATGTGACGGGTTGGTTCACAGAAACCCACTTGGGAGCTGCCAGCTGATGTGCAAAGGCCACCTCTGTTTCTATTCTCCCTGCTAGCTCAGTGGCTTCAGCACTCTGTCTTGCTGAAGCCAGACACTCCCATCTGCTCCAGACACAGACCCAGAGTCTGAATAACCAGCTGCAGGATTACCTGAGAACAGCTCACAGAAGTCTGCTTGCCCTTAGCACTCAGATGCCCAATTCCCAATGGGGTCTAAACCCAAATCAATCCGGTTTACCCTGTATAAGCTTTATACAGGGTAATCTCATAAATTGTTCGCCCTCTATAACACTGATAGAGAGATATGCACAGCTGTTTGCTCCCCCAGGTATTAATACATACTCTGAGTTAATTAATAAGTAGAAAGTGATTTTATTAAATACAGATAGTAGGACTTAAGTGATTTCAAGTAGTAACAGACAGAATAAAGTAAGTTACCAAGCAAAATAAAATAAAATACGCAAATCTATGTCTAATTACACTAAATATAGATAAGATCCTCACCAGTTCCAAAATGTTCCCTTTTACAGGCTAATCTTCTTTTAGCCTGGGTCCAGCAATCACTCACACCCCCTGTAGTTTTTAGTTTCCTTCGAGTGTCCTGGGGGGGTGGAGAGGCTTCTCCTTTAGCCAGCTGAAGACAAAATGGAGGGGTCTCCCACGGGTTTAAATAGGCTGTCTCTTGTGGGTGGAGACCCCCTCCTCATCCTCTGTAGAATCCAGTCACAAAATGGAGATTCGGAATAATAAATAAATAATAATATATGGAGATATACCTATCTCATAGAGCTGGAAGGGACCCTGACGGGTTATTGAGTCCAGCCCCCTGCCTTCACTAGCAGGACCAATTTTTGCCCCAGATTCCTAAGTGGCCCCCTCAAGGATTGAACTCACAACCCTGGGTTTAGTAGGCCAATGCTCAAACCACTGAGCTATCCCTCCCCCCCGTGCATGACTCAGGACTGCAGGTAGCAGCCATTACCCCCATGCTGCCTTGAACGTCCTCAGGTAGACTTCTAATGTGGATCGGAGGCTTCCAAGCTCTTCTGTCTGTTAAGTGCCCCCTGACTGAACACCTAATTTGCACATTCCTTTCCCAAGAAGTCATCAAATGTTCTAACTGAGGCCCCTTAGAAATCAAGCAATCATACAGCCAATGTTCATAACTTTGAACACACAAATGGTGTCTGCATACAACTAGGGTGAACATAACCAGTAGATCATACCCTTTACATAGATATGTTACATGGCCTATGTAGCAAAACCCCATTCCAGTTATATCATACATACATTTGTGAGCCCCTTTATGGGGTTCACTGTCACAAAGTAGACCTACGTAATTCAATATATTAAAAATATCATTTTTTTCCAGACCAAATCCAGGAAGAAAATGGTGAATTTACACTGTTTTCTGAAATGTGACCTCACACAAAGGAGTTCTATAATCAATCAATCTATCTATCTATCTATCTATCTATGTTTAAAACATTGGGGTATCCCAAGTGGAAGCTACCTCAGAGAGTTAACTTTGCTTAGATACCTAATCAATGTGATGAAAACTCCATGCTGGAAACTGGCACCGTACTCTAATAAAGTCACAGTCCCTCTTTCCAAATATAGTACATTATTTAGCAGACATTTCATATAACTCCCAACTGAACTTTGCAGTGGAAGTCTATTTCTATATAGTGTTTTCAGTGTTTGTGTCTACTGATCCCAGACACATCAGGTGCACCTTTTGCTAGGTAGTAAAGACCTGGAAGATGTTGCAGTCAGTGCCTTAGTTCAAACACTAATTGGTATTAGATCCACCTGAGACACCAAATAATTCAGGATGCATTTGAGGGCAAGGCTTTTTAAAAGGACCGGGAGGGCGCAAATTTATTAAAGTGATATATTCTGACAAAAAGTCTTGTATTTTATTTTATTTGTTAATTTATCTTCTAATTTAACAATCTTTAGTTGATGAAATGTATACAACATATGAACTCTGTTCTGAAGAATGAAATAGCTGCATAATGGTCTTGGACCTAGGCTCTGACAATATAAGTTTTGTCCATGTACAGAATATGGGACTGAATAATTAACATAGATAGATTTGGAGATTTTTTTCTTTTATAGGAGGAGCCAGCATAACAGAACGCAGGAAAGAAATGGGTAAGTCTGAACTGATTTTCAACACTTTAACTGAAACACAAAAGTTCTCACAAAAGGAGAGGTGTACAACATATTTCTTCAAATAAGTGTATCTTCCCTTCACACATAAATATTTTTTACTGGCTATGCAGCAGCATAGCAGAACAATTGTTAGATTCCAAGAATTGCTATTAATGAATTTCTAGACTTTTGTTGCTCTTCCTCACTCTCTTTGAGTAGTTTGTTCTGTTGGGAGGGTGTTGTTTGTTAAAGGGATTTGTCTGAAAGTCTGGCATACCTAGGAGGTAGAACTAAGGTTGTGATGCTTGGTCTGTGGTGCACACTAATTATGGTAATGATAAAGTGTGATTTTTCTGACTTTGATTTCTTATGATGTACAATTTTGATAATTTATCAAGCTATTTAGATGCAAAGTGATTTTACATTCTTTTGTTTAACTTGTAATAAAACAAGCCTGTGCCAACCTAAATATATATAATTTCTAGTTCTGTAAATTTTTATTTTTGTTTTCAGGGCGCGTTAACGCAGAAAAAAGTCTACCCTTCAGGATTTTTGCACTCTTGAGTTTCCTGCCACAAACAGTGTTCATGTTGCGAGGTAGGGTTAATTGGAATCTCAAGTGTTTATTTTCTTATACCTGGGAGATGATCAGCAAAGTCGATCATGCAGTCTACTGTGGATGGGCCTGTAACTAGAGGAAGAAAGCCAGAGAACCAGGTTATAGGAGAAGTGAGGACAACATTGAGTGGTGATGGCAAGGAGCAGTAAATTAGTGTGGTGATAGGTACAAAAGATCAGCTGAATAGGAGAGGGTATGGGGGCAGAGCAAGGATTGCTGGGGACTGGGGCTGCAGAGGATCAGGTAAGTTATTGGGTAAGACAGGGAGGGAAAAGGATGAAATTTGTATTTATGTGGGTGCCTGGGGCACTGCAGTAGAGGATGGGCTGAAGGCAAGAGGATGAGTATAAATAAACAGGCTGAGTTCAGGTATGGGGTATGAAGGAAAAGCAGAAGATGGATGGCGGCCAAACCATATATTGTTGAGGCTGATGGATTGGGCAGAAAAGATATGAGTGGAACCAGGGTGTGGGAGGGCAGCCAATGAGAAGGGAACAGAATTATTTTCTCATACTCCGCATCCACCTTCATCCATTGTCTCTTGTCTTATAATTAGATTGTCAGCTGTTTGGGGAAGAGACAGTGTTTTGTTCTGTGTTTGTACAGCACCTAGCACACTGGGATCCTTGCTATGATTGGGGCTCTTGAGCACTGTGATAATACAAATAATAAGAGGATGGAGTAATGGAGTGGAGCTCAGAGGGTGGATTGATGGCAATGGGGTCTGAGGGGCAGAGAAGTGTTCAGGTGCTGGAGTATTCACTGGGTATGCAGAGCCAAAAACAATGGATTGCAGAGACTGGATTGGGGAAACATGGTTGGATGGGTTGATGTCAGAGGATGAACTGTTGGGGTTGGGGAAGATTGGGAAAGAAATGGAGGGAAAGGAGAAGAATTCAAGTCCCAAGGGCAGAGGTCCCTGCTGACAGACACTGCTGTTACCAACAGTCCTTGGACAAGCCGCACAAAGATCTGGAGCACTCTGATATGCCACAGATAATCCCACTCCCTGGCACATTCACACAAAGGCAGATCACAGTCTCTCCCTTGCGGATGATTGAAGTTTCCCTCCAGTCTAACAAACAAGCTTGACAAACTCCAGCAGTCTCAAAAGGCTCTTCTGTGTTGCAGAGGGATTGCACAAAAAGGTGTCTTTGCCCAGATCCTGCACTCTGGTGGCACAGAAATTAATTAGAGTCAGTAGTCATGACACTTGCACCAGAAACCCTGGAGGTAAGTGCTGTAGGTACCCCAAGTCATGGATCCACACGATCAGTGCTGCTTCCCAGTTTTGTGATAGTTTCTAGGAGGACCTATGTCAGTTTTCCAGATCACCTAGGGGTCTCACTCTTTCTCCAGGGTAAGCCATGTGGCCTCAGGATGACTTCATACTGGACCTCTGGGCCTTCAGCCCTCCTGCTTCATCCTGTGAACTCTGTTCAACAAATCCAACAGAAATAGATTCCTGAGGAGACTTGTGCACTCTCCAAGGATTAATGCATCTCACCAAGCGTTTGCAGTGACACTCAAACAGCGTTGTCAAAACAGTCAGGTTTATTAGTCAAGTGGCACACAATCTAGGAAGTCCTCAGTGTAGCACAGAGGAAGGAAGGTTAAAGCAGAGCCCATTCCGGTTAACCCAGAGTCCAGACAAGCTGTAGTGAACCCCTTGGTTCAAGCTCTGTCTGATCTCCTTCGTCTGACTCCAGGTCAGAGCCCCAACTCCTTCCAGCAGCCAACTCCTATTCCCACACCTCACACCATCACAGTTCTTTGTTCTCCAGCTGAGAAATGTTGCTTAGGCCTGGTCAACAAGACAAAGTTATGTCAATGCAACACGGCTTAAGTCGAGCTAACTGCATGTGTCTACACTTAAATGTGTCTCCCACTGACGTTAGTGCCCCTTTATGCTGACTTAATAACACCACCTCCCCGAGCAGTGCAGAGCCAAAGTCAATGTAATTAAGTCAACACCATGCAAGTGCAGACACTGTGTTACTTACGTCGATCTTCACTGGCCTCCACCAACTGTCCCAAAATTGCACACAGACCGCTCTGGTCATCTCCACTTCTAAAGGTTTATGGTCATGCCTCATCCTTCCTCTGAACTCCACCTTTGGAGTACTTCCATGAATCAGAATAAGACACTTCCCCTGGAATTCTTACACCTTTCATCTAATGAGGTTCAATTAAGTGATCTTTTATGAAGATTAGGGTTTTTTCCCAAATCAGCAAATCATTCTGGAAAAATCCAGTAGACACAATAAATCTATAACTGACATTGCTAACTGTCAGCTCTCAATTTAGCAAACCCCAAATATCCAGCTTTCTAGACAGATTGTCACTTGGAGAGGCTGATTACAAGATGTTCTGATTCTGAACTTGGTGAAAGGCTGAGGAAGAAAATTATTGACTATCTTCTAAAATTTATGATTTTAAATCGACAAAAACTTTCAACAAAATAAAAAATATTTTTAAAATAATTATTATTTTGTCCATTTTTTTCCCTTACAGACAAAGTCCTGCTGAGGAATGGTAAGTCTGCTTTGATATAAGAGTGATGAAAATGGGCACCATATCCTTCCTGAACTTACAGTCACTCACTCCAAACATAGTCCACTATTTAGCATTAATATTGTTTAACTCCCACCTGAAGTCTGAAGTATAAGTCTATTTGTGTATACACCTATGGTGTTTGTGTCTATATGTCCCACCGAAATCAGGGGCATGTTGTGTTAGTACTGTAAAGTTATTCTAGGTGTTCTTCTTTCTGCCTTACTCCATACACTAATGGGTGCTATCTATCAGAGCTAGCTATGTAATTCTGGCTGCATTTGGGGACAAAGCCTTGTGAAAGGGGACATGACCTTTGCTCAGTTCTGCCAGGGTTAGGATTAGCTTTGGCCTGTCGTTATGCTCAAGTACCAGACCTGCAGCTTTTCCAATTACAAGAGGCTGTTCAGGTCAACCACATAGAATAGCCTAGTGCTTAATGCAGTCCTGATAGTTCTCCCCTCCCCTGGTAATCCCCCATTATTCCCCCACCCACATTACTCTTATTCACCCCTATTTCTGTAACCATTCATCACATCCCCATCTATCCTAGGCTTTCATTCCCCCAATACATGCACACTTAGAAGTTCTCTGGAATCAAACCAAATTACTGGGATTCTCTGGAGAAGGGAGATCTCTTTCCTTCCTCTATGGGCTGACAGATGGAGGAGACCAACTGATGAGCTAAGTGAGGTGGCCACAGGAGCAGAGAAGAGAAGAAAAGATGAAGGAGGTGTATGGGTAGACATCTAGTGGCCACTTGCACATGTGCTGGGCCTGCATCTTAAGTGATGGCAGTACATCTTGGTGTATGGACATTTAGACAGCTGCCTTGTATATTTCTGTCTAAAGCAAGCTTATCTAACGAAACATTTTTTGAAATATTTCTAATTCTGAGTTTCCTCCATTGTACAGTGTCTCATAAATTAGAATGATGTTTAGATGGAAGTCACCTGACATTCCACTTCTGACTAAAAAGTTTCCAGGTTATACATGTTGTGATACAGCATGGCCAGAGAGCAGCAGGAGAGTGATAGATGGGAGATATGTAAGCCCCAGGATGATGAGAGCCTTATTCCCTGTAGAGGGAAGAGAGACTGCTACAGATTAATTAGAGCACCTGAAGCCAATTAAGCCAATTAGGGCACCTGAAGCCAGTCACCTGATAAAACCCCCCTGCTTCAATCAGACAGTTGAAGCAGAGTGGTTTTGTGTTGGAGCAGAGAGCAGTTTGAAGGAGTTGAAGCAGAGTGGTTTGGCATTGGAGCAGAGAGCAGTTTGAAGGAGAGCAGTTTGGAGGGAAGCAGAGGAGAGTTTGGAGAAGTGCTGTGGTGGGCCAGAAGACCAAGACCCTAGGTAAAGGGAAACCTGGCTTGTGCAGAGCAGAGGGACTCCACAGGCACAAGGGGTTGGGAGAAACTTGGCCCGAAGTGGAGAGAGGGCAGGAAGCCCCACAAGCTGAAGGGCCGGAGAGGGAAGTAGCCCAGGGGAAGGAATCGCTAGTTCAAGTGGTTCGCCGCTATCCCTATGGCCCATGGGCTGGGACCTGGAGTAGAGGGCGGGCCCGGGTCCCTCCCTCTCCACTCCCCTTCTCTGGGATACTAGTGGGACAGTTAATACCCCAGATCAGGGGAGAGAAATGGCATCCTGAAAACCCCCACAAGAAGAGAAAGCGCGGGACCCATCATAGTAGTGCCGGCAATTTGCCACAATGTCTATCTATTTATCTAATCTCATGCAGCTGTGCAAGAAGTTGATCCAAACCCTAAATCCTTTTGGTGAGGAGTGGGAACTTTTACTTAGGGGAGGGGATGGAGATGTTGCAAGTATGAAAGGAGTCAGCAAGGGTGAATTGAAGTGACAAGGATTTCCGAGGAAATCTATTACCTTTCTCCCTCCCCAAACATAAATATTTAATTATTTTTACAAAGTGGAGCAGCTCCAAGAGAGGAGATTGACCACATAGCCTGGGGGTGAGGAGATCTCCCTGGTAAATGGGTGACCCACATTCAAGTCCTTGCTTTCTATGAGGCAGAATAGGGACTGAAATCTGGGTTTTCCTCACTAAGTCATTTATGAAACTTTTGGATAGTATTGGACCTAGGATTGACTCGTGCAGAACCCCACTAGATATAAACTCCTAGTGTGAAGTGAACCATTGATACCTACTTTTTTGAGTATGGTCTTTCAACCAGTTTTGCACCCACCTTATAGCAACTTCATCTGGACTGAATTTCCCTAGTTTGGGTATGAGAATGTTATGTAGGACTCTGTTAAAATCCTTACTAAAATCAACATCACATCTACATCTTTAATCATAGAATCATAGAATATCAGGGTTGGAAGAGACCTCAGGAGATCATCTAGTCCAACCCCCTGCTCAAAGCAGAACCAACACCAACTAAATCATCCCAGCCAGGGCTTTGTCAAGCCAGGCCTTAAAAACCTCTAAGGGTGTAGATTGCACCACCTCCACAGGTAACTCATTCCAGTGCTTCACCACCCTCCTAGTGAAACAGTGTTTCCTAATATCCAACCTAGACCTCCCCCACTGCAACTTCAGACCATTGATCCTTGTTCTGTCATCTGCCACCACTGAGAACAGCCTAGCTCCATCCTCTTTGGAACCCCGTTCATGTAGTTGAAGGCTGTTATCAAATCCCCCCTCACTCTTCTCTTCTGCAGACTAAACAAGCACAGTTCCCTCAGCCTCTCCTCGTAAGTCATGTGCCCCAGCCCCCTGGTCATTTGTGTTGCCCTCCACTGGACTCTCTCCAATTTGTCCACATCCTTTCTCTACTGGGGGGCCCAAAACTGGACACAATACTCCAGATGTGTCCTCATCAGTGCCGAATAGAGAGGAATAATCACTTTCTTCGATCTGCTGGCAACGCTCCTACTAATGCAGCCCAATATGCCGCTAACCTTAGCAACAAGCGCACACTGCTGACTCATATCCAGCTTCTCATCCACTGCAATCCCCAGGTCCTTTTCTGCAGAACTGCTGCTTAGCCAGTTGGTCCCCAGCCTGTAGCGGTGCATGGGATTCTTCTGTCCTAAGTGCAGGACTCTGCACTTGTCCTTGTTGAACCTCATCAGATTTCATTTGGCCCAATCCTCCAATTTCTCTAGCTCACTCTGGACCCTATCCCTACCCTCCAGTGTATCTACCTCTCCCCCCAGCTTAGTGTCATATGCGAACTTGCTGAGGGTGCAATCCATCCCATTATCCAGATCATTAATAAAGATGTTGAACAAAACCGGCCCCAGGACCGACCCCTGGGGCACTCCGCTTGATACTGGCTGCCAACTAGACATTGAGCCATTGATCACTACCCTTTGAGCCCGACAATCTAGCCAGCTTTCTATCCACCTTATAGTCCATTCATCCAATCCATACTTTTTTAACTTGCTGGCAAAAATACTGTGGGAGACCGTATCAAAAGCTTTGCTAAAGTCAAGATATATCATGTCCACTGCTTTCCCCATATCCACAGAGCCAGTTATCTCATCATAGAAGGCAATAAGGTTGGTCAGGCGTGACTTGCCCTTGGTGAATCCATTTTGACTGTTCCCGATCACCTTCCTCTCCTCCAAGTGCTTCAAAATGGTTTCCTTGAGCACCTGCTCCATGATTTTTCCAGGGACTGAGGTGAGGCTGACCAGTCTGTAGTTCCCATGGTTATCCTTCTTCCTTTTCTTAAAGATGGGCACTATATTTGCCTTTTTCCAATCGTCCGGGACCTCCCCTGATCACCACGAGTTTTCAAAGATAATGGCCAATGGTTCTGCTTTCCCACATCCAGTAGGCTAGAAACCCTGTCAAAGAAGGAAATTGGTTGGTTTGTGTTCTTAATGAATCCAGGTTGTCTGTTACTTATCTCCCTATAATCCTCTAGGTGTTTGCAGATTGATTGCTTATTTATTTGTTCCAGTGTCAAAATTAGCATGATTGGTCTATAATTTTTGGGCTGAGTGTTTCTGGCCATCTGCATAGGGGAGGAGAAGAGCCAAGTCCATTCACAACTCTATATGTCTAAATATATTTATATGTATTTCCTTTTTTCAGAAAGTGGGACGAAAGAAGACAGTCAGCACAAAGGAATTATTGCTATGATTTCTGAACTCATCCAAACATTGAAGAAGACCATACAAACCCTAAGGGATCTGAGTGAGTTTTTTACTGGCAGATCAGGAGGAGGAAGTTGGGAAAGGGGCCAGGTGAGAGAGTTGAGATCCCAAGTGTTTCTGCTCTTGTGCCTGGGAGAAGAGCAGTGTCCATCACCAAGTCCACGATGGACATGCCTCTTGCTGTGGGAGGAACAGCAGATGGCCAGATAGTAATAGAAGCAAGGATGCAGAGCATCTGTTGTCTGGGGAAGGCAGACTGCCAAGTGGCTGCATGGGAAAAGAATCAGTTTGTTAGAGGGAGGCACCAATATGCATGCTCAGGGGCAGAAATATCGGCCCGTAGGGATCTTTTACCCTGAAAATGTAAGCACTGAGTTTAGGCGGCAGCTAAGCTAGAATTTTGTGGCTTACTGTAGCACCAAAACTGGGACAGAGACACCTAATGCCCTTTGTGGATCTGGCCCTTGAATACTAACAGTCTTGTCTATATCAAGTCTTCATTGTTGGGGTCCATAACCCAGTCAATGGCCAGTCTCTAGCGCATGTGGCCCGCAGGGCTATTCCATGCAGCCCGCGAGCTCCTCCCAGCCCCCCTGCCCTCCCCCAACGTTTACCTGGCCGACCAGCACCGGGGGCAGGGCAGGCTCCCTGCTTGCCTGCCTGCCCTGCCGCCGTGTCGCACCAGGAAGCAGCTGGAAACTGGGGAAGGAGGGGCGCAGGGGTGTGTGTGGCTGTTGCTTCAGGCACTGCCCCCAGCAGCTCCCATTGGCCACAGTTCCCCATTCCCGGCCAATGGGAACTGCTGGGGGCGGTGCCTGAAGCAACAGCCACACACACCCCTGCGCCCCTCCTTCCCCAGTTTCCAGCTGCTTCCTGGTGCGACACGGCGGCAGGGCAGGCAGGCAAGCAGGGAGCCTGCCCTGCCCCCGGTGCTGGTCGGCCAGGTAAACGTTGGGGGAGGGCAGGGGGGCTGGGAGGAGCTCGCGGGCTGCATGGAATAGCCCTGCGGGCCACATGCGCTAGAGACTGGCCATTGACTGGGTTATGGACCCCAACAATGAAGACTTGATATAGACAAGACTGTTAGTATTCAAGGGCCAGATCCACAAAGGGCATTAGGTGTCTCTGTCCCAGTTTTGGTGCTACAGTAAGCCACAAAATTCTAGCTTAGCTGCCGCCTAAACTCAGTGCTTACATTTTCAGGGTAAAAGATCCCTACGGGCCGATATTTCTGCCCCTGAGCATGCATATTGGTGCCTCCCTCTAACAAACTGATTCTTTTCCCATGCAGCCACTTGGCAGTCTGCCTTCCCCAGACAACAGATGCTCTGCATCCTTGCTTCTATTACTATCTGGCCATCTGCTGTTCCTCCCACAGCAAGAGGCATGTCCATCGTGGACTTGGTGATGGACACTGCTCTTCTCCCAGGCACAAGAGCAGAAACACTTGGGATCTCAACTCTCTCACCTGGCCCCTTTCCCAACTTCCTCCTCCTGATCTGCCAGTAAAAAACTCACTCAGATCCCTTAGGGTTTGTATGGTCTTCTTCAATGTTTGGATGAGTTCAGAAATCATAGCAATAATTCCTTTGTGCTGACTGTCTTCTTTCGTCCCACTTTCTGAAAAAAGGAAATACATATAAATATATTTAGACATATAGAGTTGTGAATGGACTTGGCTCTTCTCCTCCCCTATGCAGATGGCCAGAAACACTCAGCCCAAAAATTATAGACCAATCATGCTAATTTTGACACTGGAACAAATAAATAAGCAATCAATCTGCAAACACCTAGAGGATTATAGGGAGATAAGTAACAGACAACCTGGATTCATTAAGAACACAAACCAACCAATTTCCTTCTTTGACAGGGTTTCTAGCCTACTGGATGTGGGAAAGCAGAACCATTGGCCATTATCTTTGAAAACTCGTGGTGATCAGGGGAGGTCCCGGACGATTGGAAAAAGGCAAATATAGTGCCCATCTTTAAGAAAAGGAAGAAGGATAACCATGGGAACTACAGACTGGTCAGCCTCACCTCAGTCCCTGGAAAAATCATGGAGCAGGTGCTCAAGGAAACCATTTTGAAGCACTTGGAGGAGAGGAAGGTGATCGGGAACAGTCAAAATGGATTCACCAAGGGCAAGTCACGCCTGACCAACCTTATTGCCTTCTATGATGAGATAACTGGCTCTGTGGATATGGGGAAAGCAGTGGACATGATATATCTTGACTTTAGCAAAGCTTTTGATACGGTCTCCCACAGTATTTTTGCCAGCAAGTTAAAAAAGTATGGATTGGATGAATGGACTATAAGGTGGATAGAAAGCTGGCTAGATTGTCGGGCTCAAAGGGTAGTGATCAATGGCTCAATGTCTAGTTGGCAGCCAGTATCAAGCGGAGTGCCCCAGGGGTCGGTCCTGGGGCCGGTTTTGTTCAACATCTTTATTAATGATCTGGATAATGGGATGGATTGCACCCTCAGCAAGTTCGCATATGACACTAAGCTGGGGGGAGAGGTAGATACACTGGAGGGTAGGGATAGGGTCCAGAGTGAGCTAGAGAAATTGGAGGATTGGGCCAAATGAAATCTGAT
>QXTE01000312.1:49544-75760 GCA_003942145.1 Platysternon megacephalum
TTTGTTCTGTCTGTTACTACTTGGAATCACTTAAATCCTACTATCTGTATTTAATAAAATCACTTTCTACTTATTAATTAACTCAGAGTATGTATTAATACCTGGGGGAGCAAACAGCTGTGCATATCTCTCTATCAGTGTTATAGAGGGCGAACAATTTATGAGTTTACCCTGTATAAGCTTTATACAGGGTAAAACGGATTTATTTGGGTTTAGATCCCATTGGGAATTGGGCAGCTGAGTGCTAAGGGCAAGCAGACTTCTGTGAGCTGTTCTCAGGTAAACCTGCAGCTTTGAGACAGGTGGTTCAGACTCTGGCTCTGTGTCTGGAGCAGATGGGTGTGTCTGGCTTCAGCAAGACAGAGTGCTGGAACCACCAGTAGCTGGCAGGGAGAACAGGAACAGAGGTAGCCATTGCACATCAGCTGGCAGCTCCCAAGTGGGTTTCTGTGAACCAACCCATCACAGCAAGGTCTGGAACAGAAGCACACAGGCAATCAGCATCCCTGTGATGGCTTCCTGATTTATATCCAACATGGCGCAATCATTGGCCTGCAGGGGGCCTCCGCTCCAAACCTACTGGGCCATACTTCCTGTAGTATCTGGCTTCACCAAATTCCCCACCAGAAACCCAGCCGGAGCTTCTGGTGGCGATGTGGCAGTATTGGTGGCCTGAAACCTCTGTGGCCCCACATCTGAGTCCTGCAGATTCTGACAGCTGTGGAGGCAGAGAACTTATTCAGGGGCTTGCAGTGCAGATGGAACAGCACAGAGAGTTGTTCTGGGGATGAAGAATTCTTTCAGCAAGAAAGGGACAATAATGACTTATTGACAGAAACCTGGAGGGGAGGTTTAGGGTGCAAAGGATGGGGAAAAAATCTTGGAGCCACAGATGGAAAGGTCAGGATGGCTGAGAGCAGAGGATAAGTTGAAGGATTTGAGGGACAATGGTAAAGAGGTGGAGGGAGAGAACAGGAGAACTATGGGAGTACAAAGGAGATGGTGTGAAGAGGAGAAAAGTTTGGGAAGCTTTGGGATGGAAAACTTATATGGGGAGGGAATGAGGTCATAAAGACATGACAAGAAAGGGGATGGGGTGAACAAACAGGGGCGAGTATGCAAGAAAGGCTGTCAAGGAAAAGAGCTGATACCATGGAAATGATGAGGAAAGAAACATGGGAGTAAAGAAAAGGAGTGAGGGCTGATGGAGAAGGTGAGAGAAAAGGTGAACCAGATGTGAAGATGAACCACTGGGGACAGAAAACGAGGTTGGATGAAAATGAAGGGAAAGATTTAAAGGAGGATTGGGAAAAAGAGAGGCAGGCAGGGAAGGAAATTGAATGAAGTCCTGATTCTGAATTCCAACCAATTCCTTTGTGAGCTACAAGCAGTCTGAGACCAACCATCAGGTATAGCCCAGATATAGGGGGAGTCCTCAGTGTCCTAGATTTGGCACAATGATGAGAAAGAGGGTATGTTAAGAAGAAGAGGCTATGTCAGAGTTCAGGGCACTCCATCTATCATGATCAGTCCCTGGATTCTAGCCTAACTGACACCGACATCTGTTCCAATTCCCAACTTGCCTCAGAAACCATGAGATGCTAAAATAATACATTCACCTTTAATCTCCACCCCTTAGTTCCTGTGCTGAGGATGTCTCATGATGAGCTAAGAATGAGATTCCATAGATTAAAAAACCATGATTTTTTTCTGCACCTTTTTTATTTATGTATATATTTCTGGACCCAGTCCAGGAAAAGTGGTTCATTGGTTTCTGAAAGTCTGACATTACGCAGAGAAGCTCTAAAATTTAAGGGGGGGTAACCCTCTATATGTCTATATGTATTTATTTGTATGTCCTTTTTTCAGAAAGTGGGAAGGAAGAAGACAGCCAGCCCAAAGGAATTACTGCTATGATTTCTGAAGTCATCCAAACATTGAAGAAGACTATACGAACCCTAATGGACCTGAGTGAGTGTTTTACTGGCAGATCAGGAGGAGGAAGGTGGGAAAGGACCAGGTGAGAGAGTTGAGATCCCAAGTGTTTCTGCTCTTGTGCCTGGGAGAGGAGAAAGAGCAGAGTCCATCACCAAGTCCACGATTGACATGCCTCTTGCTATGGGAGGGACAGCAGATGGCCCGATGGTAAGAGATGCAACGATGCAGAGCATCTGTTGTCTGGGGAACGCAGACTGCCAAGTGGCTGCATGGGAAAAGAATCAGTTTGTTAGAGAGAGGTACCAATATGCATGCTTAGGGGCAGAAATATCAGCCCGTAGTAACAGACTTGCTGCTAACGCTGCCACCACCGGAGCCCCGGGCCCTTTTAAATTGACGCCGGAGCCCCCGGCAGTGCGGGCCACGCAGCACAAATGGGCTGGCTGGGGGAGGCTGACCCCCCCCAGCCCCGCCCCTCCCTCCTGAGGCCCTGCCCCTTCCGCTCGAGGCCCCATACCAGTAAGTCATATGTGTTACTTTCACCCCTGTATATACTTCACTCCATTATCCAACTCATTTATGAAACTTTTGGATAATATTGGACCCAGGACTGACTCCTGCAGGACCCCACTAGATATAAATTACTAGTGTGACATTGAACCATTGATACCTACTTTTTTGAGTATGGTCTTTCAAGCAGTTTTGCATCCACCTTATAGCAACTTCATCTGGACTGAATTTCCCTAGTTTGGGTATGAGAATGTTATGTAGGATTCTGTTTAAAGCCTTACTAATATCAACATCACATCTACAGCTTTCCCTCATCCAGTACGCTAGATACCTTGTCAAAGAAGGAAATTGGTTGGTTTGTGTTCTTAATAAATCCAGGTTGGCTGTTGCTTACCTCCCTCTAGTCCTCTAGGTGTTTACAGATTGATTGCTTAATCATTTGTTCCAGTGTCAAAGTTAGGATGATTGGGCCCTCTTTGTTCCCCTTTTTAAGTAGAGTTTCTCATTTTCCTTCTCCAGTCCTCTGGGACCTCATCTGTCTCCCAGGAGATCTGAAAGATAATCACTAAGAACTCTGAGATTGCTTCAGCTAGTTCCTTAAGTACCCTAAGATGAATTTCATCAGGCCCTGCTGACTTGAATACATCTAACTTATCTAAATATTCTTTAACCTGTTCTCTCCCTATCCTGGCTTGTGTTCCTTCTCCCTTATTGTTAATATTAATTATGTTAAGTATCTGGTCACAATTAAACATTTTAGTAAAGAATGATTGAAGGCAGAGGATAAAAAGTAGTTGAGAGATGTTGCAAAGGACATGGAGGGAGAGGACAGGAGAGCTGAGGGAGTGCTAAGGACAGCCAAAGAGAGGTGAATTTTAGGGAAGCTTTGGGTTGGAGAAGTGCATATAAGGTGGATGTGAGTATGAGGACACAGAAGAAGTGGGACAGAAAAGGGGTATGGGGTGACTAGAAGATGGGTGAGTAAGCAGGAAAGAGAACATGGAAAAATAACTAACAACATGAAAGGGACAAAGAGCGAGGAAGAGGACCGAGAACTTATGGGGAAGATAAGGGCAGAGTTCAATGTGATGGGAAGATAGGTAGGAGAGGGGAAAATGTGATGGACAAGCATGGAGGGAGAGATTTGCAGGTGGAATGGGGAGAAAGAAAGTTATATATAGGGAAAATGGTGTGATGAAAAAGAGAGACAGGCAGGGAAAGAAAAGAGGTTGAGTGAAGAAAAAGGATCTGATTTTGCATATCTGGTGGTCCCTTTAGTGTCCTCCAACAGTCAAGAATTGGCCACCCAGTGGTAGCCCAGGTGTAGGAGCATTCCTCAGTGTCCTGGCTTTGGTAGAATGACCCTATTCCATCCCCCTAAGAGTCACTGTGTTAAGTTATTGTTGGGGCATGGCCGAGGGTATTTTGAGGACATGAGGAGTTCAATCCCCTCCAACTAATCTGGGAAATTCCAGAACATATTTTACTTTTTTCTCACATTTCAATGTTTTCTTCATCATTCCTCATTCCAGAAAAGTGGGTCTAGTCACTTTCAGCTAAATAATACAAATAAAATAAGGAGATATACCTATCTCATAGAACTGGAAGGGACCTTGAAAGGTCATTGAGTCCAGCCCCACTTCCTTCACTAGCAGGACCAAGTACTGATTTTTGCCCCAGATCCATAAGTGGCCTACTCAAGGATTGAACTCACAGCCCTGGGTTTAGCAGGCCAATGCTCAAACCAGTGAGCTATCCCTCCCCCCATTTTTTTTATTGTTAAGCTACTGTCAGAGCTGATTGGAAACTGGTTGATGAAATAGCTTGCATCACAAATGTTGCTTTCGTCCATGTAATTGCTTTTGCAGGGAGGCTCAGAATATCAATGCCTTTTTAATAAAACAACAATCTTTTACAAATGCTTCCCAGTTTATACATATCAGGTACTTCTCACCCCACGGAATGAAAAAATAGTGAGTAACCTTTCTCTAAAACTGAGAAGTCATCTAGCTACTTACCAACAGAACATTGTCATTTAGATGTTTTATTCTGTAGTTACATGTTGTTTTAGTTCTTTGAATATGAACAGGCAGTGACTCAACAAAACTGAGATCCTGCCAATATGACCCTTATTGGTTTTAAAATATAGAACACACATTTGACAGCGAGGATACAGTCTGAAGTGTTGAAATACTGTCCAGGAATTGTTTTTGTCAGCCATATGTGTATTATTTCCTTTAAGTAAAAGACTTTTTAAAGGTAACTTTTAGGTCACATATAGATGATCACAGTTCAGTCTTACTAGTCACTCAATGTGCTGGAAACAAAGATAATCCTAGAATCCAACAAGATGCAAGTTGGGAACCCAGGCTAAAAAAAGGGAGAGGGGGGAGGCAAAGTAGTCTGCTGATGGCCCTGGAAAATAGGGGACAAAACAACTTTTTTTTAGTGTTTTTCTTCCTTTTCTCTTTTTGGGTGTGTATTTTTCTTAACTTTCATCATATCTTCTCACTGGTACATATAAAAACAATGCTACTTTTTTTAGTTGCCTGTTGATTCATAAATATGTAACTGCCAGTACCAGGAAGAAAAGAGGTGAGTTGCTTGAGTTTAGCAGCCCCAGCAGGTTGGGACATTGCACTCATGTTTCAGTGCTGGATGGGTTTTGAAACTCAGAATGGAATCTTTGGAATCCTTTTTTATATATATATATATTAGGAAGGAGAAGATAACCTAGACAACAAGTTCTTTAGTACAGGGAACTTAGCTTATTTGCCAAACACTGTTCATGCTTCTCTGTAAATAATAAACCTTGACAGTGTCCATATATCAGCATAGGCCGTGCCTCAGTGCTTGGGTCCACCACCTTAATTGAATCCTGTGGCACCTTATAGACTAACAGACGTTTTGCAGCATGAGCTTTCGTGGGTGAATACCCACTTCTTCGGATGGATTCACCCACGGAAGCTCATGCTGCAAAACGTCTGTTAGTCTATAAGGTGCCACAGGATTCTTTGCTGCTTTTACAGATCCAGACTAACACGGCTACCCCTCTGATACTTGACACCTTAATTGAGTCATTTTAACTTGTCTCCAGGGTAGTAATGTATTTATTACTGGCAAACTTACAGCTGATATCATGGGCCCATAAATCTCAATCTTTGCTGTATCACATTTAAAGGGTTACCTTTCCTGTTTCAGCAACTAACTTTAGAGGTACCTTTTTTTAACTGCCATAGACATTTTACATTCTGTACTTTTGTTGGGATATATTTATGAGGGCATGCAGTTGCTGAGAAGCGGAAATGCATAGCATTTCTCTTTGGGTAACCGAATTCTGCTCTTCTGTTCCACTTGTGATTCTTTTCATATAAGTTTTCATCTCATTTCATTCTTGTGCTGCCATTTATTCTCTTTCCCAGATCCCACAAAGCTGACCTCTATCGCAGCACCTTTTTTTAGAGCAGTGGTGGATAAGGTGCCGCAGTCTGATCTTGTTTCGTGAGTCATTCCGAATAGGCAATTCCAGTGATGTTAGGATTGGCATCCTTCCCTAATGACGGGAAGCTACGGTTATGTCTATATGTAAACTGCTACAGTGGCACAGTTGCAGCGCTGCATTTGTGTCACTGTAGAGCTTCAGTGTAGAACAGTGATACTCAGACCTCAGGGGTTCAGGAGCCAAATTAGCTATCAACATTACCCAAAAGAGCCACAGTAGTGAGAATTCATTGTTTCATTTACTGTGGTACTATGTATTCATATTTAAACCGTATGACAGGGGAACTATTTAGTTTTTTTATTTTATTTATATTTGTTTGTTTGTTTGTTTATTTATTTATTTAATTATTTAATTATTTATATTTAATGTTCTCACAGCAAAATGACTGACCAAGTATTATTATTTTATCAACTACAATTGGTTAATAACATAGTAACATAGATTGGTTAATAACTTAGATTGGTTAATAATTAAATCACACAGTGTTTTAATATGTGCTACAAAGAGCTGCAGGAGACGCATTAAAGAGCCACTTGTGGCTCAAGAGCCAGTCTGAGTAACACTGGTGTAGACACTCACTGCAGTGATGGGAGGGGTTCTCCTGTTGCTGTAGTTAATCCAGCTCCCCGAGAGGCAGTAGCTACAATGCTTTCGTTGACCTAGTGCTGTCTGCACTGATGGTTAGGTCAGCTTAACTATGTTGTGCAGGGGTGTGGATTTTTCACACCCTTGAGTGTGACGTAGCTGGGTTGACTTAATGTTTTAGTATAGACCTGACCTAATGCATCCTCTTTTTCTCCTAAAAAACCTTCATGTGGTGTTGCAGTGCATGTTGTCATGCCAAAATGCAAGCATGCACTTTGTGACTTTATATAGGTTTTAACATAAATTCTGTTAGCTCAAAGAGAGGTGAGGCTAATGAGTCAGGACATTGTGGCAAAATAAAATTTTAAGATACTTTAACACCTGTTTTGGCTGAAACACGCAGTGTATCTATATAGTGTTGTTACTTTACTAGCTATGAGTTGCTGTCCTTCCTCCACAGTAACAGAAATCCAGCCAGATGGAAAAAAACTTAAAAGGAAAAAAGCATAAATGTTCTTATTTTAATATAACAAGTATTGGTGAGCACCATCAGCCATTGCAAGATGCCAAAGTTACCGCAGTATTTTTTCTTGTTCCTGTGTAACCTCTCTGAAATTCTTAAATATATCAGATTATTTTTCCTTCTTAAGTTAACTTAATTATTTTTCCTTCTTTTCCTTCTTAGCTGAATTTTGAAACATGGCTGCTGTGATTCTAATATTTGATTTTGTCCCGGAGGTGATCTCCGGGAGAAAATGAGTAAGTTGATGTTGGTTTGTGAACAATTTCGCTCACAGACAAGCAGGTTCTGTGCTGAAACTAGGAATCATTGATGTATTCATCTCACTGAACTTAAAAAAAAAATTGTCCTTGGTTTGGATGCCTTTCTCTTTCTCTAAATTTGTGGAAGAAAACCTCACATAACCTAGGACGAGGTTTCATGTATCTAGTTATTTTTCTTACTTGTGCTAGTGCACTACAAATAGCATTGTGGACACAGTGGCAGAGGCGGAGGCTCAGGCTAGCCACCCAAATACAATGGTGACAGACCCCCTTGGTACATATGTCTATGTAGATATACACTGAGTGTCACAAAGGAAGTACAGCAATGCATGGAATTTGTACATTACTTTAAATGTGGATACTACAGCACATATTGAATATTTAAAGGATTGTATTTTTTTTAAATGAATTTTAATTTTATGTTTTTCAGAAGAGCTTCAGAAAGAGAATGGTAGGTTTGCTTTGACTTTTGAGATTATTGTGAATCAGATTGAGCACAATTTATTCATATTTTCTTGGTATCACTAGAGGTCCGTGAACAGACTGAGGTTTCAAACCATTGTCAGTAAGGTAGCTGTGGTAATCTATGGTGGGAGAAGGACATTTGTAAACAGAAGTCAATGGGGTGAGGGCTGGGTCTTCAATTTTGTGAGCACACAGTGCCTTGATTTTATTTAGTTGTGGAGTGCAAGATTCGGAGCTGTGACTGAATCTGGGTGATGTGTTAAGTGTGTTGTGTAAGAAAGACAATGAATGAGAAGACTGGCAGTTGATGACTGGGGAAGTGTGCAGGGGCAACTCCTTCAATGAGGTAAGGTAACACCTGTTCACCCAATTTCTAATTAAAATCACACTATTCTTTTGCAGACCAACTCCGGAATGAACTTAGTAAGTTCTTTTTGATTTCTCAACTGCTACTATCCTTCAGAAGACTGATTTTAAGTGAAAACAGATATTTCTTCATTTCATTGCTTTCCTCAATCCAAGGAGAGTTCATTAGCCAGCCAATTTCTTTTTAACCCCATAAGAGAACCGTAATGACTTTCTTCCACAGGAAGTTGGTTGGTTACCCTAGAATATTTGTACTTCTTTTCTTTTATCTAAAATGGAAGACTGATTTAAGTATCACTATACAGTATAGACATTCAATAATATCATGACTCTGCTTCTGCTAAATTTATTTTGAGTGTGTGCAGGAGGCTAGCATAAGTTTTCTATGGTGTTTATTTTTTCATCATGTAATTTTTTTCATGATGTGGTATATGTTAGTAATTGGGAAAATCAGTTTGAGAAGATTAAAATTATATCACTTTTACCTGTTGTGTAGCACTGTGGAATAGTAGCTCTTTTAATTAAAAAAAAAGTTTTCTTTCAGATTCTCAGCCACATTGCAGCATCTTCATGGTGCTTTGACTATACAGACTTCTCCAAAAACAATGGATCAGAGCACTAGGGGATTCCTCTTGCACTGGGAAATCTTTTTGGCTTTGATCCCTAGTCCCTCTCTCATTTGGGGTGTACTGCCACTGCCACACTCCCAAAGTCAATAATAGTAGTGGGGTCTGAATTGCTGTTAGAGTCTGCGGTGGTCTGAAACAGTATATAAGGATGAGGGGGAAGCGTGAGGGAGTTTGGTCAATGTAAGAGAAAAAGCTGAAATCATACCACCCAAAAATGAGCAGGTTACATGATGAGATGACGCATTGGCTTGAGGTCAAGACAGACAAAGCAGTTCTTAGGCAGACCAAGACCCTGCTCGGGTTCTAATCATAGGAGTTCAGAGGAGCCCACATGTAGGTAAGACAGGTGTAGTATACCTGTGTGTGCACTCTAAGCACATTTTTGTGCACATTAATATCGACACTTCTTCCTGTTGAACAATTAAATAGCTATTTAATGCTTTCTCAGTCTGGAACATCCTATTGCCAAAAGCAGGAAAATCTTTATGTATGGGCCTCTTTTAATTCAATGTCTGTTATTTCTCACTTGATTTCAGAATGGAGAAGGGCTTGCAATAAAACAGGTAACAGAAAACACATTTCTTCCAGGATGAAGAAATCGTTGTGTTAATACAGAAACCAAACTAGAAACATACCATAAAATGCTGTTATCCTGAGAGCAAATCCTGAGAGCCATGCTCAGTCTTTACACAGTGTTTACTTGGGGAAAAATAATCACATTTATATAAGGACCTGATGCTGACTTCATACCAATTTCACACCAGTGTAATTTCATGGATTTATGTGGAGTCACTCCTTATTTACACTGATGTGAGGTCAGAATCAGCCCAAAATGAGAGTTTTATCTGAGGAAACACTAAGTCAGGGCCTCAGGATTTGGAGCAGGGTAAAAGCACAGACGAGGTGGCGGCAGTGATGGTGATTGCAGTGATCATCGTAATAAGAGAAATGATGACGGGTTATGATTCTGGGTAGTTGTGGCAAAGAATCAAATGAGTGAGATTGTGATGGCATTTGGTACTGATGAAAAACGTGGTGAAAAGTTAGCTCTGGCAGTGGTGGTGTTGGTTTGAGATTGATGCTGATTATGGTGATGGAAAAAAATGAATATGGTACTGAGTAACGATCATTAAGGGGATGATGAAAGACAGCTGTAATTATGGTGATTTATGACCGTGGTGACAGTAATTTGCATTTTATTGCAGTTTTCTTCTGATATCTCAAAGCTCTTTGCAAATGTCAGTCCAGCTGGATCTATCGCTCAGAGAAGATGGTATTATATACAGTTCACAGAGACTGCTTATGATATTTGAACAAGCTCACTCAATGAGTCAGTGTCAAAGAAGGGAATAGAACTCAGGAGTTCTGATTCTCAATTCCCACGTCTAGATTCTAGACAAAATATTATTGATGATACAATAATAAAGACAATAGGGAAGTACAGCGATCCAATATAATAGGTTCAATAATTTTCTTCTCTACCATCTGCTTGGCTGTTTAGAGATTAACATTTTTACAAGGCCCCAGTTCATCAGGGTATGTAAGCAAGGGCTAAACTTTAAGCATATATAAGGGTGGCACCTCCTCATCTGAGCACATCTACTGGGGTATAGCCATGTCAGTCCCAAGATATCAGAGGGACAAGGTGAGTAAGGTCATCTTATATTGGACCAACTTCTATTGGTGAAAAGAAGAGCTCTGTGTGGCTTGAAAGCTTGTCTCTCTCACCTAGAGAAGTTGGTCCATTAAAAGATATTGCCTTACACACCTTGTCTCTCTCACATCTATTGGATCAGGCCCCAAAGGCAGGGTAGGTAGGGGATGACCTACTTTGTCAATCCTGATAGGATTCGGGCATGAGTTAAGTGCAAAATTGCTTGGCAAAGCCAGGACTCAGGTGGCTGAGTGCACACCCAGTTGCCAAAGTTTAGGAACCTTGGGAACCTTAATGGTGGAAATCTAGGTGCTTAGGAAATGTATGTGCCTGCAGGGTTAGGCAGCAGCTGGGCAGTGGTTTTGTGAATGCCAGTGTCACCTAAATGCTGTCTGTATATGGCTATATCCCCCTTGTGAATGCCACTCAAATAATTCAAATCACTTTCAGTTTCATGTGGATCTCAAGCAATTCTCATATATCTGAAATACTTCAATACAACAAAAAACATTGTCAAGCAGGCTTCAATCAGGCAAAATTCCCACCTGAGAAAGGAGTGCAGGATGGGGTCTACCCTGCGAACTTCTCTTAACCCAGCTCAGACTGACATTAGACCAGTGCTTTGGAAAACCCAATCTCTCTTTGCAGATGACATCACTCTTGATGCAGGAACAGCCCACCCCAACCTCTCCATTGCTGGGGATAAGAAGAGTTTGAAACATGAAGCCCAACATGAAGCCCAACCTCAGAAAGTTCTACCAAATCCAGAGAGGTTCGATTCGACTGTCTGTGTGTTGGGCTCTGAAGGATTCTCTGATGGAAAGCACTACTGGGAGGTGGATGTTGGGAGCAGCACTGACTGGGACCTGGGGGTGGTCAGAAAATCCATAGAGAGAAAAGGAAAACTTTCCTTGTCCCCTAAAGGGGGATTCTGGGCTCTGGGTCTGAGTGGGAGAGATTATTGGGCAAAAACAGATCCATGGACCCGGGTCATGGTGCAGAAAAAGCCCAAGAAAATTGGAGTTTACCTTAATTACCAAGATAGGCAGGTGACCTTTTTCAGTGTAACTTACATGTCTGTGTTGTTCACATTTAATAATTGTTCATTCTCAGGAGAGGTTTATCCATTCTTTAAAAATTCCCATAAAGAAACAGCATTGAGAATTTCTTCAATTAAAGAAGAGGAATAAATTTTAAATGGCTGTGAGGCTCCGTGTTGTTGACTAAACTAAGCCAAAGCCCCTTGATGTGTCATGGCACTGTTGACCAAACTGAACCAAAGTAACAGATTGCTTTGCAGCCAGAAGAAAGGTGATGTGAAAGATCATTGGCTATGAAATTATAGTTACATATATTGCTAATGCTGCAGGGGTGGCTCCCCATATAAGAAATGGGACTGTACTGGAATCTGTAAAACTGAGCTCTCACAAACAGAGCTATTAACTAGAAATGTAATTTATTTTCATTGCTAACTACTAGTTTATCTGGGCAAGGTATATTAGCAGGTAAAAATAAGCAAATAATATCCTGTAAGCAAATAATGAGTCTGTGCTAAATTGTATAACCAGCCTTTGAGTCAGGTATAAATACAGATGGGGTATGCATAGAATCTTGAGAAAATGTGACCAGCTGCTCTGCTGTCTTCAGGATTGGTTGGTAGCATTTTGACTTTTCCATTCTGTAATATGCTATGTTAATCTTTGCTTAATATTTTTAATTAATAAAAGTTGATTGACCCTAGTTATTTGATATCTCATTATATTAAATTATAACAAACCTATAACAATTTATACTGATGCATCTTTGTGGAACAAAAGAAAAGAAGAGCTGTTTACTTTTGTGATGCCATCTTATCTGTATAATTTCCATAAAATAAGTGTTCAGCCTCTTAGCAATTACTGATATCTGCATAACCTTTTAAGAACATGAAGTTTCTCACACAGAAATGTGAGAATTTTACTGAGGAAAATGCAGCACTGTTTCATAACATCATTGCTTGGCATTGACCTTGGAAACAAAATGACATCAATATTATTACTAATTTAATGTCAGCATATTTCTGTACAATAATTAGACCAGATTCATGTCTGACTAATAATTATAATCTGGGTCTATAGTCAACTGAATAAGTCTCTCTGCATATGCCCCTCCCCCTGCCATCAGGGATCATAGAAGCTCAGCTACCATCATCACCAGCGAGGAGCCTTTAAAAGCAATTTCACCCTTCACAGGTAAATGCAGTTCAGAGAAGGTGGGTAGCCATCCTGTTCCCCTTCTGATACAGAGGATGTTCTACTTATGGATGCATCTACACTGCACCCTTATTTCCACAGCATGTAGTGTACACATATACATGTAATCCCTCTAGGATGGCTATAAATAATAACATTGATAGTGAAGCATGACTTAGGTACATGGAGTAAAGACACACCTGAAGGGTGCGGGTATATACCTGAGTATGTACCCTGTGCAGCTCACTAGAGCAGTGGTACTCAACCAGGGGTCCAGGTTTCAGGGGATCTGCCAAAATAAACCAGCAAGCAGGGCCAGTGGATCAGGATTTCTGAGTAGGAAGCTTCTGTAAATGAACCACTCTCTAGCAGTATTGTCCCCTGTTCCCTGTTAGATGTTTGCAGAAAGATTCTTCCTCTCTGTAGCTTCTGTCCTTTGGGAGTGTAGGCATATTTAGGCCATATTTATTTTAAGAGTCTGTTCTGATAATTAACAGTATAAGCATAAGTAAAAGTGTGTATGTGTAAGAAATTGCAGAGGAATTTGTGAGGAAAAGTTAAAATAACTGAAAAGTTAGAAAAGACTGGTTTGAACTAATGCTACACCTATACTGACAAGGAAGGAGAGTTAACATGGAAATGAGAGACTAGTACACATGTATAAGAAAAGAGAACAAAGTTACAAGTAAGCTGTCTACACAGGTTTCTCACCTATATTCAGGTTCTAGGGTCTTTCAACCTCCTTGGTTGAAAAGTTCCACGCAAGAGTTCCAGTCTCTTGTATCTACCCAGTCATGGATACAAAAATGGCTCTCTGGTCTTGCTTATACCTTCCAAAGTACAATAACCTGGCTTCAGGAGGCAGGAAGGTTTCCTAGATGTGTTTCTTCCATCCCCTGTCAACAGTGTTAAGTGGTCATCCTGCACACTGACTTGCCTGAGGGCTTTGTCTATCTTGCATGCACATGTAATTTCATTGTCTTTTCTTGAACAATTTACACTGGGAAAGACATTCAAGCAGAAGCAACCACATTCCTTTACCTAGGGTTGGGTGACTTAAGAAGGTCAAGGAAAGTGTGGGCCCCTTACTGAATGGGGGAGGCAACTTAGTGACAGAGGATGTGGAAAAAGCTAATATACTCAATGCTTTTTTGCCTCTGTTTTCGCGAATAAGGTCAGCTCCCAGACTACTGCACTGGGCAGCACAGCATGGGGAGGAGGTGACTAGCCCTCTGTGGAGAAAGAAGTGGTTCAGGACTATTTAGAAAATGTGGACAAGCACAAGTCCATGGGGCCGGATGCACTGCATCCGAGGGTGTTAAAGGAGTTGGCGGATGTGATTGCAGAGCCATTGGCCATTATCTTTGAAAACTCATGGCGATCGGGGGAGGTCCCAGATGACTGGAAAAAGGCTAATGTAGTGCCCATCTTTAAAAAAGGGAAGAAGGAGGATCCGGGGAACTACAGGCCAATCAGCCTTGTTATTCAGATATTCAGGCCTGTCTGCAAAGGCCTATACTTTAAGAATTTAGGTGTATTCTTATCACTTAGCTAGTTATAGAGGTATAAAAGAAAGAATCAAAATCACTGTCTGCCGGTGTAAGGGCCTTTTTTTACTGTGACAGTCTGAGGCCTGGTTCTTAGGCTAAGGCCTTCGGCTAAGCAGCAGAGGCCAGCCATAAACTGGAAAGTGTATGGTCACATCCTCACATTCCAAACTAGTCACATTGAAATAAGGTGCTATTGGGCTGTTAGGAATACAATTTTGTCCTGATATTTTTATCACCTCCAGAGAAAGGGAAGAGCCTAGAAGATGTAAAATTAAACTTAGTTTGATAGCATCCTGTCTGGCAAGAACTCACTTCTCAATAGCTGGGGTGTGAAATCCAGTGTTCCATCACTGTAGTCTCCACTTCCCTATTGTTTGTCTGTATAATCTCTGTCTGGTTCTGTGATTGTTTCTGTCTGCTGTCCAGAGCGATGCTTCAAGTGAGAGGGAATTGGATGAAGGAGTGAATCCCCACATACGCAATGAGGGGAAATAGGGAGTAAAAACTCAGAGACGTAAAGTGATCAGAGCCTGGTCCAGTGGGTGGGGTGGGGGTGGGGGGTGGGGGGGGGGCAGAGGGACAGGATCTGAGGCAGCGGCAGTGTTGGGGAGGGGCTCAGACCAACTGCTGGAGCCACAAAGAGATGGGAATCCTGAGCTCGGGGAGCCCAGCCTGGCCCACACTGGAGAGATAAGACCTGGAGGGAGTCCGCCCTCTTGCTGTTGGGAGGCTGTAGGGGCACCATGTCCCTATCTGCCTGGCCCCAATCCTAGCAACATGTAGGGATCCCTCTGACACCCCATCTGGAAGGGAAGGATGTGGGGCTGCTCTCCCTTACTTTGCTGCTGCTTGTCTCCTCTGCTCTGAGTGACTCACTGTAGGGCAGAGTAGAGATACAGCCAGCATCACCCAGCACGGCTCCTTTGTTGTCTCAGCAGCAATGAGACTGGGATGGGGGAGACCAATGGGGACAAAGAATAAAGGGGAAGCTGGAGGTTTCTGATGAGAACATAAGTGAAGTCAGAGTCCTATTGAAGGGGAAACTAAAGAGTCCTGAGGGGAAAGGGTACAAAATAGAAATCCCACCCACCCACTGCTTGGGAATGGGTGAAGAGATTCCTAATAAGAGAAACAATGGACTCCAAGGCAGGGTGGGAAATGAGATTTCAGGTAAGGAATTACAGACACTCTTAGGGAAAAAGAGGGAGGGGGTGACCCTAGTATTGAGAAAGTGACGAGAAATTCACAATGCCCCATAGTGGGGAAGAGGGACCCCTGAATCAGAGAAAAGCGGCAGAAAGACAGTTCCCAAGGTGAAGAGATAGCAACTGCAGAGACACAGGAGAGAGATGCATACCACTTCTCCCTCCTGTTTGGAGGAGATATCCAGAAAGAGGAGGGGAAGAGCTATTCCAGGGGTAGGCAACCTATGGCATGCACTGATTTTCAGTGGCACTCACACTGCCTGGGTCCTGGCCACTGGCCTGGGGGGCTCTGCATTTTAATTTAATTTTAAATTAAGCTTCTTAAACATTTTTAAAACCTTATTTACTTTACATACAACAATAGTTTAGTTATATATTATAGACTTATAGAAAGAGACCTTCTAAAAATGTTTAAATGTATTACTGGCACGCAAAACCTTAAATCAGAGTGAATAAATGAAGACTAGGCACACTACTTCTGAAAGGTTGCCAACCCCTGAGCTATTCTAAGAGGGAGTGAGGGTGGAGACCAAATGTGGAGCAGACAGCTAAGCAGGAGGAAGTAAAGTGGATGATTAAAGAGAAAAATCCCAGGAGGGAAAAGGAGGAAGAGAGGGATGAGATTGAAATGGCATATAAGAAGGGGTTCTGCAAGAAGACAGTCCCCAGGGGAGTGGTCATGAGCAGAGAAAGGAAGAAAGACAAATGTTAAGAAAATATAATGATAATGAATAGACAGAGAGACAGGCAGAGAGAAAGAGAAAATGTGGAAGAAAAAACAAAAGGAAATAAAAGGAAAATCAAGTGACACATGGTAAGTCATTATTATAGATATTATTATAGATAATTTTCACACTTGACTATTGATTTTGGATACCACCAATTCTGAATGCTGAAGGCACTCAGCAGTTTCAGAAAATCAGACCCCTGCAAGATGTCTCAAGCTGGCACCCAAAAATTGGAATCTTTTAAATATTTAGGCCAATATATTTTTTAACGTTCTCACAACTCTCCCAAGCAGACATTGGACAAATTTAATATTCACTAGGGAAATAGGATTGCCACCTTTCTAATTACTGGTAACTGGACTCTGAGGTCCTGCTCCTGTCCTACCTCTTCTCCCCAAGGCCTCACCCCTGTCACTCGGTCCTCTGCTTCCCTCCCACTGTCACTCGCTGGATCATCTCCACCTCCCTCCCCTCCAAACTGAGCTTCCTCTGCTCCAGGGCTGGGATGGGAGCTGCTGCAGCCTGATAAGGAGCCTGAGCAGGGGTTGGACTGGGTTAATGTCCTGGGGACTCCCGCTGCCCCGCAATAACCAGGTTTTTGCTGTCCAGTCAGGACATCTGACACTGCCAGGTCCCCTTTTCAACCAGACTTTCCGGTCAAAAACCGGGCATCTGGAAACCCTAAATGGCACCCGGACACAAAAGTCAAAAACCGGACTGTCTGGGTAAAACCCGGACAGGTGGCAACCCAATAGAGAAAAGGTCGGATATACAGACAATTGTGAGAATCTGCTATACAGAAACAACATCCTGTCATCGTCATTCTAAATTAATCATATGGCCCCCATTGTATTCCATACTTCCCAATCTCTGATGCATTTATTCTCACACCACCCCTCTAAGGTTGGGAAGTACTATTATCCCCATGTCCCAGGCTAGTGCACTAACTACTAGAACATCCTTCCTCTGTATGACATTTATTTCACCTTGGTTTCAATTTAACAAGGCAATTAAGCATTTCCTTGTCTTTCAGCATGTGTGTTATCCTGTTCCTATTCAGCAGAACACCTAAATACATGCTTTACTGTAAGCATGTGAGTTGTTTCATTTTTCCTTCAATGGGAATACTCATGTGCTTAAAGTAAAGTGTTTTGCTGAATAAGGGCTTTCATTCTCAAAACTAATGTTTGTAACCTGGTGGAACATAAACTGTTCAAAGCAAATTCACTATTCCCAGGGAATGGCAGTAATGTATCTGTTATGTAGTTGTACTTGGAAGTGTCTAATTTTAATTTAAGAAGTAAATCAGGGCCTGCTATCACCAAACTAGAGAACCAGCATTCATCTCAACAGCAACACAAAAATGATGAATTTTGTATATGTTTTAGCTAAAATGTGAATTTTTACTTGAAAAGCAGGATCCAATAACCTATTACTATCTATACCTGGAATATGGCTCTGATGACCTTTGCATCCTACATATATCTTTTGTTGTTGGTGAAATTTGTACCTTCATTTCCTGTATTAAGGCATGCTGATCACAATTCCAGAGTTAAGTCTGAGTCAGACATTTTCATTTTAACAGGAGTTTTAAACCTCTGTTTTGTAAAAATCTCATAGAAATGGCAAAAAAAAATTAAAAAAAATAAAACTTTGAGCAGAACTATTTGCATTTTTATGGTGGTTTGATGAAAAATGAATTGATGCAGAGAGATAAATAAAGAGTTCAAAAATTAACCATTTGTCAATTTGTCATCAGTGTATCTCACTTTTCTTTAACTATCAAGCTAGCACAAGCAAAAATAGCAGTGTAGCTGCACAAGTAGCAGCAGTGGAGGCATGGTTCAGCCATGCCAAGTACAAACTTGCCTGAAAGTGTCTCTATTCAGTCCATGATTTTCAGTGTCTAGAAAATTTACGTGCACTAAATGCCTCAATACATGTAGGTGAAACAAGACAATCATGACTCTCCTGAATGAACTCACACAGGAAAATGATAAAAGACAAAAAAGCCCTGTATCTGACCTATCAGGCCTCATTCTCAAAGGAAACCTGCACAACACTTTCAAAAGACAATTCTGGGAGCTTAAATTCATAACTTTACTAGGGCTTATTACAACAATTTATAACCACTAACAAACACACATGCCCAAGCTGCCTTTTCCACCACTCCTTTCCTTTCCCCCTATGACAAGAGGGGTGTTAATGGGTCATTTCACCTTGAATGGTACCTTGAAATATGTGTTAACTACTTATGATAAACAATCTGTTCCACCTTGTATTTAGCTGTGACATTCTGACTACATTTCCCAGATCTGAAAAAGTGCTCTGTGTAAGTTGATCCAATGAAAGATATTACCTCACCCACCTTGTCTCTATAATCTAGCCAGTAGTTAATTATTCACTAGCTACTATAGGACCTGAAAACAATTTTCTAGGAAGGAGAGAAAGTCAGGGTAGAGAACGTTGTTTGATTTCAAAACAGAACAAGAGATCCTAAAACCTCCAAACTGCAAATGTAAGTCTGAACAAAAATTTTGTGTTTCATATTAAAGTTCTATGTATTTTCTACCTGAGAATTGCACTAATGCTTAAAAAGTATTTTCAGGGGGTGTCCTTTCATTTCTGCCCTTTGCTCTGACTGTTTTCTGTCTGTGGTACGTTCAGCCTAGCATTAGTTCCCCTCTCCTTGATATTTCAGAATTAAGTAGAAAGAAGGTCATTTTCAAAGATCCTTGATACGTGAATGTCCAGGTTTCTTACAGTACTTATTATTATAAGCTGTCATTAATTTACACATGTTCTGTCTCCATCCTTGATAGTTGCTAACCTGAAATACTTTACAGTGTAACCCTGCTGGGCAGATCAATTTAAGGAGGCATTTAAGAGTTAAGCAGTGACATCTGCCATTTTATTAATATATTTTATTTTTATTTTTTTTCCATCTGAAAAAGCAACTGGGTCATTCAACCTCAAAGACTTTTTCTTTGACCATTATAACAGATTCAGTTTAGGGAACATCTAATACCTTAATTGATATAAAGATAAAGGCTTAAATTTCCATAAGTTACTAGTGATTTTTAGTGCCTAATATGAGACACTGATTTTCAGATGGGGAGTGCTAAACACTTTCTCAAAGTCATGCCCCTTTAAAGTGTCTCAGATTGGGTGCCCAAAAACAGAAGCACCAAAAGTCACTACTCACTTAACTTAGTTTATAACATGCAGGCATGGCAAAACTCTCATATATCCAGCAACTAGAATTTAAAATACAGGTTGTGTGGCAATCACTATTTTGTTCCAATGAAATGTATTTTGCAAATACATTTTTAAATACTCCCTAGCTCTTTATTAAATTTTCTCCATTATTTTGTTCTTTGTGAAGAAAATTTGTAAAGGGGCCTGCTGGGGAGAAAGGGGAGAAGAATATATATTAAAAACATTTACAGGGAGCAATAAAAAAACACATTGCATTTTCTATAAGAGTGTGAATAGGTGTTCAGGCTCTTAACTTGTTTGCTAGTCCAAAGGTCTTGGAGATTAAAGCAATAAAACCCAAGGGGCCTTTTAATTAAACAAGAAAACAGGAGAAATTGAATATCTAATGATGATTAAACTCAGGATAGGGAGTTCTTGTGTGTTACATAAGGTACATGGCTAGAAGCTGAGTGACTTTAGCCCTACGAAGTGAACAATAGTTCTTAAACTTGAATCCTTGAAACTATTCAGTAATATATATTGTTGGTATACAGTTGTCCTGTTCAATATGTGTGCAAAGCCAACAGATCTGCAAATGGCTGGATGGGAATAGCCCATTTATGCTTCAGTTTTAAGGGACTGTTGATGAAGGTTTAGTCTACACTTAAAACTTATGCTGGCATAGCTACGTAGGTCACAGGTGTGAAAAAAGACACACACTCCTGACCTACATATCTATGCCACAGTAACCCCAGGGTATGTCTACACTATGAAATTAAATCGATTTTATAAAAGTCGATTTTTAGAAATCGATTTTATTCAGTCGATTGTGTATGTCCCCACTAAGCGCATTAAGTAGGCGGAGTGTGTCCTCACTACTGTGGCTAGCATCGACTTATGAAGCGGTGCACAGTGGGTAGCTATCCCACAGTTCCCGCAGTCTCTGCCGCCCATTGGAATTCTGGGTTAAGCTCCCAATGCCTGATGGGGCAAAACATTGTCGCGGGTGGTTTTGGGTACATCGTCAGTCGCCCCTCCCTCAGTGAAAGCAACAGCTGTCAATCGTTTCACACCTTTTTTCCTGGGTTACCCATGCAGACGCCACTCAGCTCACCATCACGCACTTTAAAAGCTCACTGGCACTGTTTGCTGACTAGGTCAGACCTCAGCGCAACCAACATTCCCATTGTTATTCCTGCTTGCTGTGTGCTCCATAATATCTGTGAGAGTAAGGGGGAGACATTTATGGTGGGGTGGCAGGTTGAAGCAAATCGCCTGGCATCCAATTTTGAGCAGCCAGACACCAGGGCGATTAGAAGAGCACAGCAAGGCGCACTGCGCATCAGAGAGGCTTTGAAAACCAGTTTCATGACTGACCAGGCTACGGTGTGACAGTTGTGTGTGTTTCTCCTTGATGCAAACCCACCCCCTTTGTTGATTTTAATTCCCTGTAAGCCAACCACCCTCCCCCCTTCGAAATAAAGTAACTATTGTTTTGAAACCATGCATTCTTTCTTTATTAATTAAAAAAAATGAAATAATGGACAAGGTAGCCTGGGGGAGGTGGGGGAGGAGGGAAGGACACGGCCACATTGCTTATTGTAGCTGTGACGGTACCTCCCATAAGGCTTTATGGGAATATGACATAACTGGAATATGTTTTGTGCTGCCTGTGCCAGGTAACATATCTCTGTAAAGGTTATGGTCTACTATATCTATTCATCCTATTTGTACACATATATCATTTTGTACTTGAGGTTAAGAATATGGGTTGTATACTTGCTTGATCTCTAAGTATTGTGAGGCATTTGGTCAGCTTCTTTAGGAAGGAATTCACAAGGTTCAGTACCCGATCAGGAAGCACTTGGGGAACAATGCATCTTGGAATGCTCCAATCCACATAAGAAGTCTTCCTGGAGACATACAAGATACCATGTGGATGATACCGAGATGACTCCAGAACTCCATCTTGGAGCTGGACTTTGCATAGGAGTGAGGAGGGGGGTCTCCGCCCACAAGAGAAAGTCTATTTAAACCCATGGGAGACCCCTCCATTTTGTCTTCAGCTGGCTAAAGAAGGAGAAACATTCTATGCTCTATGATTCTGGGGGGAATGCATGGTCACCTGTGCTGCTGAGTGCTGCTGAGTTCGCCACGCTGACCAAACAGGAAATTAAATTCAAAAGTTCCTGGAGCTTTTCCTGTGTACCTGGCTAGTGCATCAGAGTTCAAAGTACTGTCCAGAGCGGTCACATTGGAGCACTCTGGAATAGCTCCCGGAGGCCAGTACCGTCGATTTGCGTCCGCACTACCCCAAATTCGACCCAGCAATGTCGATTTTAGCACTAATCCCCTCGTCAGGGGAGGAGTACAGAAGTCGATTTTAAGAGCCCTTTAAGTCGACGGAACGGGGTTGGTTGTGTGGACGCATTCATTTTAAAATCGACCTAACGCGGCTAAATTCGACCTAACTCCGTAGTGTAGACCAGGCCCCAGTGGAGATGCAGCTATGCCAACAGAACAGTGTTACTGTCAGCTTAGCTAAGGTCATTCGGTAGGTGGTGGTGTCATACTGGCAGAAAAACTGCTTCTTTTGGTGTACTCTGCGTCTGCACTACAGGGCTATGCTGACATAGCCAATGCCAACATAGGTTCTGTCCTGCAATCGTAGGCAAAACTAGAGCTAAAAGTGAGTTTTAGTTAACATTATGGGGAAGATTTTCAAAGACACAAATGGCTATTAGGCATCTAATTCTCACTGAAAGTCAATGGGATTTAGGTGACTACCATTTGTGCCTTTGAAAGTTTCCCCCTTTAGGCATAAATACTTATGAACATGTGAACATGGGATTTGGTTTCTAATTTGATCAATTGTTCCCCAACAGCACCTCTCAACTTCATGATGTGTCTATACTGGGTTGAACCGTGGAATAAGATATTTCTGAGTAAAATAAGAATATTTTATCAATTGATAACATAATGATAAATGCATTCTCACACATTCCCAGTAGACATCAGGCCAGAGTTAGTTAATGCATTTGTATCACATGCTTTCCGGAAAGGAGATTTCAGTTTAAATGTTATCACAGGCGTGTTAAAGATAAAGTAATCACTTCTCTTCAGCTTTTGTATCTGGTACTTTACATCCTTTACTTCTAGCTTCTCTGAATGTTCTCTTCATATTTTTGTGAAAACAAAACAAATTCAATCTTGCAGTTAATTTACTTTTCTAGCAAGAAAAAAGGTCTCTGAGACAGCCGTTTTGAAGAATAGCACCACTTTCTCTTTCCAGAGCATCTGCTGCCAAAGAGATTGCCATTTCCTTATACACTTTTATGGCCTAATAAAAGCCAGTGGGAGAGTTTCCACTGATTGGATCAGGCCTTTATGGCTGCAGCATTAGACTCTGATCCTGCAAAGATTTATGTACATGCTTGCACTTTCACACTGAGACTTAAGTCAGTGGGTGTACATTTTGTGAAGAATGGGGGCCAATAGGACTATTCACATGTTTGAAGTTAGTCATGTGTTAAAGAGCTTTCAAAACTGGAACCTAAAACTGCAAAAGTTGTGTGGAACTTCCTAGGATCCTGCTTCCCTAAATACAGCTTTATTTTTAATAAATGTTTTTAAAGTTTTTGATATGTGAAACTTAACACTTTCCATCAGATGCATTTAGTTTGCACATTGATTAAGGAAGACATTTATTTTACATTTAATCATTGACATTTTATTTCCCTCCTTCTTGATATAGTTTTTTCCACATTATTTATAATATTGCAATGCTGTATATTTATTTATTCTCAAAAACCTTCCATTTTAATTGGTTTATGCAGAACAAGAATACAGCAGCTTTACTAGTTTCATCTTCATACACATCTGATTTTGTAAATTATCATTGATTCAATATAAGGGAGATTTTCAAAAGTACAAAAGACAGTTGCGTGTCCCACTCCCATTGACGCTGCTGATGCTGTCAGTGGGAGCTGGGTCAGGCCCACAGCAAGAAAGTTTGGGCTGTACTGCCATCAATATGCTGGTTAAACACCTTCCTTTCACCCAGTCTGGGTGGTGTGGGGATTCTCAGCTTGCCAGTGTTGAACTGAGGCTATGTCTACACTGCACACCTTTTGCAGTGGTATGTTGTGACTTTGCACACTATATGATTTTATAAAAATATGCTAATGAGTGTGAATATAATGTAACTGGAATATGCTTCATGCAAAAGGTCTCTTGTAAGGTATCATTACAAAGCTTATAATCTACTGAGTGTGGTCATCCTATTTGTATAAATGTATCACATTTGTATCTGAAACTAGAAATATGAAATATAACTCTGAGGTCCTACTTAGTTATGCAAAGTGTGGGCCATTAATGGTGGTTTGGAATCTTAATGGCTCCCATTAACCAGGACAATTGACTGTAGATGGCTGTGTTTTACTTAGCCCAGCACCCTCCTTCTGCCCCTCCACCCCCACAAACAAGATACAGTTCTGTGGTGACCTAGAATCCTATTTTCGACGTCTCCGACTCAAGGAATATTTCCAAAACAACTCTGAACAACATACTAACCCACAGAAACCTTCCTACCAACACTACAAAAAGAAGAATTCTGGGTGGACTCCTCCTGAAGCTCGAAACAACAGACTGGACTTCTACATAGAGTGCTTCCACTGACGTGCACGGGCTGAAATAATGGGAAAATAGCATCACTTCCCCATAACCTCAGCTGTGCAGAACACAGTGCCATCCAGAGCCTCAGAAACAACTTTGACGTCATAATCAAAAAGGCTGACAAAGGAGGTGCTGTTGTCATCATGAATAGGTCGGAATATGAACAAGAGGTTGCTAGGCAGCTCTCCAACACCACATTCTACAAGCCATTACCCTCTGATCCCACTGAGGGTTACCAAAAGAAACTACACCATCTACTCAAGAAACTCCCTGAAAAAGCACAAGAGCAAATCTGCACAGACACACCCCTAGAATCCTGAGCAGGGGTATTCTATCTGCTACCCAAGATCCATAAACCTGGAAATCCTGGACGCCCCATCATCTCAGGAATTGGCACCCTGACAGCAGGATTGTCTGGCTATGTAGACTCCATCCTCAGGCCCTACACTTCCAGCACTCCTAGCTATCTTCGAGACACCACTGACTTCCTGAGGAAACTACAATCCATTAGTGATCTTCATGAAAACACCATCCTAGCCACTATGGATGTAGAAGCCCTCTACACCAACATTCCACACAAAGATGGACTACAAGCCATTAGGAACAGTATCCCCGATAATGTCACGGCAAACCTGGTGGCTGAACTTTGTAACTTTGTCCTCACCCATAACTATTTCACATTTGGGGACAATGTGTACCTTCAAATCAGCGGCACTGCTATGGGTACCCGCATGGCCCCACAGTATGCCAACATTTTTATGGCTGACTTAGAACAACGCTTCCTCAGCTCTCGTCCACTAACGCCCCTACTCTACTTGTGCTACATTGATGACATCTTCATCATCTGGACCCATGGAAAAGAAGCCCTTGAGGAATTCCATCATGATTTCAACAATTTCCGCCGCACCATCAACCTCAGCCTGGACAAGTCCACACAAGAGATCCACTTCCTGGACACTAGAGTACTAGTAAACGATGGCCACATAAACACCACCCTATACCGGAAACCTACTGACCTCTATACTTACCTACATGCCTCCAGCTTTCATCCAGACCACACCACTCGATCCATTGTCTACAGCCAAGCTCTACGATACAATCGCATTTGCTCCAACCCCTCAGACAGAAACAAACACCTACAAAATCTCTATAAAGCATTCTTACAACTATAATACCCACCTGGTGAAGTGAAGAAACAGATTAACAGAGTCAGAAGAGTACCCAGAAGTCACCTAGAATCATAGAATATCAGGGTTGGAAGGGACCTCAGGAGCTCATCTAGTCCAACCCCCTGCTCAAAGCAGGACCTAATCCCAACTAAATCATCCCAGCCAGGGCTTTGTCAAGCCTGACCTTAAAATCCTCTAAGGAAGGAGATTCCACCACCTCCCTAGGTAACCCATTCCAGTGCTTCACCACCCTCCTAGTGAAAAAGTTTTTCCTAATATCCAATCTAAACCTCCCCCACTGCAACTTGAGACCATTACTCCTTGTTCTGTCATCTGGTACCACTGAGAACAGTCTAGATCCATCCTCTTTGGAACCCCCTTTCAGGTAGTTGAAAGCAGCTATCAAATCCCCCCTCATTCTTCTCTTCTGCAGACTAAACAATCCCAGTTCCCTCAGCCTCTCCTCATAACTCATGTGCTCCAGCCCCCTAATCATTTTTGTTGCCCTCCGCTGGACTCTTTCCAATTTTTCCACATCCTTCTTGTAGTGTGGGGCCCAAAACTGGACACAGTACTCCAGGTGAGGCCTCACCAATGTCGAATAGAGGGGAACGATCACGTCCCTCGATCTGCTGGCAATGCCCCTACTTATACAGCCCAAAATGCCGTTAGCCTTCTTGGCAACAAGGGCACACTGTTGACTCATATCCAGCTTCTCGTCCACCGTAACCCCTAGGTCCTTTTCTGCAGAACTGCTGCCTAGCCACTCGGTCCCTAGTCTGTAACAGTGCATGGGATTCTTCCGTCCTAAGTGCAGGACTCTGCACTTGTCCTTGTTGAACCTCATCAGGTTTCTTTTGGCCCAATCCTCTAATTTGTCTAGGTCCCTCTGTATCCTATCCCTACCCTCCAGCGTATCTACCACTCCTCCCAGTTTAGTGTCATCTGCAAATTTGCTGAGAGTGCAGTCCACGCCATCCTCCAGATCATTAATGAAGATATTGAACAAAACCGGCCCCAGGACCGACC
>QXTE01000312.1:89135-202466 GCA_003942145.1 Platysternon megacephalum
CAGACTCCAAAGAGAAACTGCTGAGCTTCAGTTCATCTGCAAATTTGACACCATCAGCTCAGGATTAAACAAAGACTATGAATGGCTTGCCAACTACAGAACCAGTTTCTCCTCCCTTGGTTTTCACACCTCTACTGCTAGAACAGGGCCTCACCCTCCCTGATTGAACTAAACTCGTTATCTCTAGCTTGCTTCTTGCTTGCATATATATACCTGCCCCTGGAGATTTCCACTACTTGCATCCGAAGAAGTGGGTATTCACCCACGAAAGCTCATGCTGCAAAACCTCAGTTAGTCTATAAGGTGCCACAGGATTCTTTGCTGCTTTTAAGGGCTACTTGTAAAACTCTATCCACAGGCCAGTAAATAATATGATTGCCTGCAGCAGTAGTGAGATTAAAATGTATATCTCGCAACATGGTGGTTTTAACATACACACAGCTATCATTAGCTTGAAAAAGTAGGTGTCCTGTCAGGGTAGTTCCTTGTCCCCTACCCTCCCAGCAAACATTGTCATGAACAGTGACAACTTCCCCTGGCTTCAGTTTACGTATACACTGAAGCTGTGGAGGTTCTAATGGCCAAAATGTCCATTGACTCCCTATCCCCATCCAAATGTTGGGTGTTATTCCAGGAGCACTAACAACAAATCGGCTAGGCATTACCAGGTGGTCTAATCTCCCAGATATCATGGTAAATAATCCAGTCCCACATGCATCCTCCTCATGGACCCGGCAGGGTTTGGTATGTGGGAGCCCATACCCCTCCTACCGGCCCATATGCTTGGGAGGAGCACTGTGAGTATATACAACTCCATCCTGAAAATCTCCAAGTATGTCTCCATGGCCACAAATCAGATGGCATTCCTGAGGTATCTGTAAGGGCAGTAGGCTATGCCTCATGCTCGAGATCACTCCGAATGGCCATCAGCTGGTCATTCAGGAAATCTTGAATTCTGAACATGCCAAATCCCACTGCAATACTTTCCCAGCCTCAGTGATCTTCAATACCATCTCTGTCAACAGCTCCTGGTTATTAACTAAGGGTAGAAATAACATGTAATTCACCAACTCCAGCTTGCACCTGGGTCAGCTGTGCTCCAGAAATAAGACCAGTGACCTTTTCTAGTTGCCCCAATTTCTCATCATGTTCTTGGCTCTTAAAAATATTCCAAATTGCTGCTACACTATTGGCCCCATCCCATAGGGATCCGGTCAAGTCTCTCTTATTTCTAGAGGAAATAACCCAGGCCCTCTGTTGTGCTAATCTAATGGCAGCTCCCTGTGAGCAATTTGGGTATGTAGAGGTGATCTGGAAACTGGATAAGGGCAATGTAAATTTGACAGTCCCTAGTGTTGTATTAATCACAGTCCATCGATATCCTAATACATCTCTCTTTGGTGTAGTACTATACCACATCTGTTGGTTGTACACCTTTATATACTTCCGGGAGGCATTAATATTAATGGCATAAGAGGTGGGGGTATATTGCAATAGAGTACAGGTTACATTATCAGTCACTGGAATAATTTCAATTCAGGTAAAATTCCCAATGGCAGAGCAAACTCTTTGGGTATCATATATTTGTATTTCCACTGATCCATTCTTTTCCCACTCAATTGTTCGCTTATATGGGATATCCTGAACCTTAAAAATAATTTTTTCCCCCAAACAATATTTAAATAAATCACTAAAGTGTGAAGGCCTTGGCCATTGGTTTTATCAAATATATGGCATTGTCTGTATTTGGATGTATTACAGGGGTAACAGTGTAATGGAGGATATGGCAGGGGCAGTGGCAACAAGGTGCCTTTGGTATTGTCATTTAAAATCCAATTAGGGAGGGCAATACATGCTGAAGGACTTATCCAAAACACAGGGCGCAGCCTGTAGAATAAACCCCAAAATCCAATCAATACCACATTCCCAAGCATGGGTCCCACAAATTTCTTCCTGCCAGTGTATAATTCTTTGTTTCTTCACCAGGGTCAGTTCTTAATGTCTTTTGTAGGCAGGAATCCCTGGACTTTGGTGGTTTCAATGGAGCGAGTGTTCCTTCTTCTCTTTTCCTGAAACAGTCGTGGTTCAGCATCATACAGGGGAGAGGTTACCAGCACATCACCCTGTAATGGTTTTGCTTCTTCTAGAAAAATCCAAAGGCACAGTAGGTCTCTCAGTGGACAAGGGAGAGGTTACTAGCACTTCACCTTGTCCTTTTTCCCTGCTGTCCAGAAGGCACAGCAGAGCTAGAAGGAGAAATAGGCAAATCACCAGTAGGAGAATCCTCCCGAGGTGGAGGGGTCTATTTTTGCAGTGAGAAGCATGGGTCCAGGCAGGTAGTCCTTGGCACTTCACGACAGTGTTGGTGGTTAACAGGACTTGGAAAGGGCCCTTCCAGCGTGGAGCCAGGGCAGTCTTTCACTGATGGACCTTTACATAGATCCAGTCTCCTGCTTCCAAGGAGTGGCAGGGCTGCTAGGGTCTTTAGGTAGCGCTCCTTTACCTGTGAGAAAAGAAACCTAACACATTTCATTAATGCCTGGCAGTGTTTTGCAGATCTCATAGCTGCTTGGGTACATTCAGGCCCCCGCTTTTCTTGGTTGTCAGCCAAGTCGTAGCTGTAAGCAGTGTCCTTGAACGGGGCCAGCATCTTATCTTTGGACTGAGCTTGCTAGCTATTTTTTTTCTGTTCTTTTTCCTTCTCCCCTTCTTGGCTTCTTTTAACCTACAAAGGAAACTTCCACTCTTCACTCATACACCTTTTCCAAACAATGAACACATACACATTGCCATTATACAGTACATTAGTCTTATTATTCAGTGTATGCCACATATACCCTTCCAGTAAAATAACTTTATTACAGAGCTTTGGAGCAACAAGTCAGGACAAGCACACCCAGTTTTGAGGAGTCTACTCAGTACAACCTCTGGTGTCCAATAGCTTTCCTCCCTCCCCAGCCCTCTGGCTAGAAATCTAAGGTAGCCAGAAGGATCCCATGTACAATATGGGGAGTGGGTTAACCTTTCATGTCCTTGCTTCCAAAGACTGTTGATGTGCAAAGTTTAACAACAATTTTTTCAATTAAAAGATCTGGCCAATGAAATTTCTTTTTTTTTACTTAAGCAAATGTATTAGACTTTAGTATATCACATTTTCCTGATTTATCCAAACACTTCATATTCCAAGTTGAATAAAACAAGTATCTGCTTTTTGATTTAACCCTTCTATTTAATTTTGAACTAGACTGTCTTATGAAAATACTAAACACAACAATTCTGGCCACGAGACAAACACCACAAGACAGGACATAGAACACATAACATAATTCCTATTGTGCCAGTAAATGCATGGTACGTTGAATGCTGTTCAGCTGGCATCAGTTTTCTCTCATTATCTGAAAGACAAAAGAACAGAGGTCTACCCCTTCTGGGGCAGTCAGTCATTGCTTAAAATATTTCCTTTTTATACATATACTCTTGTTGATTTCAGGCAAAACAGAGGAATTACCCCATATTTTTTCTTGTATTTGTTTCATAGGCAGCCCAGGTTTCAGTGGCTTCTACCTTATCAGTTAGATAATTTGCATTAATACAGATGCTTTCTGGCTTGCTTCTGGATCTAAAGCTATCCACAGCTTAAAGATTCTTACTTAAAAAGGGACACAATTAACTTTCCCAGACTTTTGATTGCCTTTTACTTTTAACTCCTGCTTTCAAACACACAGTGATCTGAAAGAAAACACTACTTATAGTGCCCCTTAGAGCCTAATAGGATTTTAATTAAATAGCATGGTAGGTTTGCATTTCTTTTACCCCTGCTACAATATACACTGCACATGTTCTGGGGAAAATGCACATTTACTCCATAATTCAACTTCCACAACACTAGTCACATTAATTTCTACACAAGGTGTGACTGTTTCTTTTGTGCTTACAAAATCTCCATGCACCCCTAGTAAAGTGACAGCTCGACCACACAGAGCCAGGGGCACTGTCCTTCTCTCTCTTTACCAGATCTTTTATCTGCTATTTTGTTACCCAAAAACAAATTCAAATCTTTTATTCTCCTGGCTTTGACTACCCTGCTGTAGCCACAACCTTTGGTCTTTATTTTAAACATTTTAAATCTTGTAAAGCATTAAGTCACCTTAAGGATTAAATGCTAAATACCATATTAAACAACACTAGTTTCCTGTGTCTGGCAAAAGTATTCTCGGTTTTACAACTTTAAAACAATACCAATTCATCTCAAACTTATAAAACACAGATTGTACACAGCGGGAGTGTTCTTCAGCAACTTTGACTAACTTATTCATAGTCGAATGATTCCACTTAAATAACCTCTTGCCTGGATTACGTACAGACATTCCTACCAAGTTTCACTGCTTGATTCCCTCTAGCAACTACAGAGTTAACTTCTCACTCTCTTTCCTTAAATCACTTGCTTGTCTCCCAAAATGACACCCAATCAACTCAGATTTTACCATTCCAATTATTGTCCTGGGAATTTGAAATCCCCATGCTTATAATTACTTACTCCTTTCCTTCCACTATGCCCTCAAAGTTTCCAACCTGTTTTCCAATCTCTCTATCTGTTGCCTGCCTGCTTGGGCCCAATCCTGCTTTTCTCGCTGAACCGTCCCTTCCATGGGCACCAGCTTGTTCCACTACCAATTTAGCTAGGAGGGTGGGCTTCTCAACTAACCCTCACCCTTCCTGGTTTCTTCCCTTAAACATTCTTACTCACAAGGCTACCCGAGTCCTCCCTCGTGAGGCTTGCCACCTGGGCAAAAACGCATGGCCCATTGGCGTTTAACTATTCCATTTACGGCGTATGCTGAGCACAAATGGTTAAATTTTGACAAGTCCCTGAAGGACTGGTACTTGCTTAGCCAGTGCTAACTTTTCTGCCTGGAAGTCCTGTCTCAAGGCTTGCAACTTGCCCTGGGCATAGGTTTGAGTTGCTGCCTGGTTCATGATCTATGCTCTTAATTGCTCATTTCTAGTTATCAAGTACACATCTCTTCCCTTTTCTCCAACTTCTCTATTGCCCAGTCCTGCTACGACTGGGGGTAGATCCACCTGACACCCTTCCAGGTCAACCAGGGTGGAGAGAGGAATGCTAAAACCCTCTCCAGTTCTCAGACTTACTGCAGCTGAGAGTGGGCACACTTTTAATCCTGCAATCCTCAACATATAACACCAACAATACCAAGCAAAGCAAACATAAAATAACAAGGGCAAAACAAATAGATGGTGTGCATTCTGCAGGGCTCCTCCCCTTTCTCAATTTTCCACCAAAACTGACAGATTTCTGTTACCAATCTATCCCTCGTGTCAGGTGATAAGGCTGACACCGCAGGATCATTGGGGGAAGATAAAGAAAACACATCATTTGCCTGAATTTGAAAGCTTCATTAATAAAATAATAAAACAACAACAGAGAGTGTTGGGAATGCTCCCACATCACTCAGGGGAAAAACATTAATTCCCAAGCCCTAAGCCACTTTCATACTCACACACGTACATCCAGACTGGCCACGTTTGTGTATAACGTCCAGAGAAGGGGGAGAGGTGGACGGGAGATTATCCTGTATACAGCTTGTCCAGAATCTCCAACTTGCTTCCACTCTTGGGAGGGCTGTTCTTTTATGCCTTTGGGTCTCCTGCGGCATCTCTTTCAGAGATTCCAGTCCAGGCCGGCTGCCTGTGGCTTCTTCAGTGTCCCCAAACCACGCTGGCTCCAGGGTCGCAAAGGCAGACTGTTGGATCTCACTGGACAGTTAAGCTTTGCAAATGTAATCTCAGTCCTGTAACTTGTATTACCTTTGGTTTGCCTCTGTCTATATTTTTTCACAGCCAGCTGGGCCGAAAGCAGTTTTTCTTTGTACTTGGCATGGTCTGCGTTGATTCTTGACCTTGAACGCAGAGCAGCTTATCTCTGGGCCAAGTTGAATTTCAAATTAACCCGTTCCTTTCCTCAATAGACAAATTGCTCCCATTGTGTGTCAGAGGCTTTTTGGTGATTAAAAGCTCCTCTGAGATGTATGATCTTATCTAGATTGAAGGTACCTTCTAGTGGGCATTGTTTAGATGGATTTTCACACGTGTAAAGATTCCAATTGTGTAAATATCTGCAGGTTCTAGGACCATAATGTACGTACATGTAATCTGCTGGGGTACCCTTAGGGGGTGAGGGAGAATGCTTAGACTGTCCCCCACCCATTTTCCAATCCCACACACCAAGGCCTCTGTTTCTAAATACCACGATGCATTGGTTTTCTCCTTTTTTTATCTTTTTTCCTCCTTTTTTTATTTTTATTTTTATTTTATTTAACCTGAGGGCATCACCACAACCCCTCTGTCCGGACTGAATACACCTGTATTCTTCTCTGAGGGCATTACCACAACCCCTCTGCACCAGTGCATTAACCTAATGCATTTCCCTTATGCATTAACCCAGGGGTTGGCAACCTACGGCACACGTGCCAAACATGGCGAGCCGATTTTGGGTGGCACGCCGCTGCGTGCCGCGGTCCCGGCCCCCAACCCCACTCAGCCCCCCCACCCACCGCTCTCCCCTGTGGGGGCAGGAGGCAGAAGCTTGGTCCTGCGGCAGCCAAGCTCCCCCCTCCCCCGCTTCTTCCCCCAGCATGGTGCTTTCCTGCCCCTCCCACTCCCTCTCCCTGCTGACGATCAGCTGATCGCCCGGGGGAGGGGGAGCGGAGCCGAGCCGCAGAGTGCTCGCTGCTCGGTAGAGGAGACAGAGAAGAGGTAGGGACGGGGCCTTGGGGGAGGGGGTGGAACAGGGCATATCCCTTCCAGCCCCCTGCCATGAGCCGCTCAGGGCAGGGGGCTGGGAGCACCCCAGCCCTCTGCCCTCAACCCTGAACCCCCCCACCCAGCCTTCTGCCCTGCACCCCCACACACCCCCATCCCTCTGCCCTCACCCCTGAACCCCCACACACACTCAGCCTTCTGCCCTGAACCCCCCACACACACCCAGCCCTCTGCCCTGCACCTTCCCCACCCTCCCAGCCCTCTGCCCTGCACCTCCCCCACACTCCCAGCCCTCTGCCCTGACCCCTGAACTCCCCCACAACCCCAGCCTTCTGCCCTGCACCTCCACACCCTCCAGACCTCTGCCCTGACCCCTGAACCCCCCCACACACCCAGCCCTCTGCCCTGACCCCCACCACACGTCCAGCCTTCTGCCCTGCACCCCTGCACCCCCACAGCCCCCATCCCTCTGCCCTGACCCCCCCCTCCAGGTCTGGGGTCCCAGCTGCCAGCCCCTTGCCAGCCGGCGTCCTGGCCGCAGGCCCCGCTCAACCCGCTGCAGGCCTAGGTGAACAGAACCCCAGGCTGGCAGCTTAAGATCAGCATTTTAATTTAATTTTAAATGAAGCTTCTTAAATATTTTGAAACCCTTGTTTACTTTACATACAACAATAGTTTAGTTATATAATATAGACTTATAGAGAGAGACCTTCTAAAAAACGTTAAAATGTATTACCGGCACGCAAAACCTTAAATTAAAGTGAATAAATGAAGACTCGGCATACCACTTCTGAAAGGTTGCCTACCCCTGCATTAACCTTATTGGGGGTGGCAAAACTAAGTCCCCAGCACCACATCAAACTAACCTTATTGGGGGTGGCAAAACAGTTCCCCAGCACCGCTCTGCATCTGATCCTGCTGCACAGTCAATAAGTTCAGATGGCGTAAGCCCAACAGGGCAGACGGCCCCATGGACAGTCCTCCTCCGATACCCCAATAGAGATTTCAAAAGGTCTCCTACCTCTGTTGTGGCATCATGGGGTTCAAAGGGGAATGGTCTGCAGCAGCTGCCATTGTCTCCGCAGGTGTTGCCATCCCGGACGAGCCCCAAATTGTCAGAGAAAAACACAGTTCTCACTCTCTTGTTGGGTACAGCAAAGTCAGATACTTTATTCTCAAGCAACTGCATAGAGGGAGAGAGTGCACTAGGACACAGGGTTTCCCCCTCCTAGGCAGGTCTCTCTACAGGTAAACAGTTACAGCAAACATTTATACCTTTTGTTACATACAATAATAAGCAACAGCTGCATTTTGTTTATACATAGGTCATCCTGATATCTTATTTTTCTCACTTATTTAGACTCTAGTCTACATTCCATAGTCTAGTCTACACAAGTCTACACAAGTCTACACCCTAGTCTACACAAGGTCGCAACAACTTCTCACACAGTTCTTTCCCACTCGCCTCACACAATCCTCACTTCTACAAATCTCGCGTTATTAGGGTTACAGTTAGCCTGACTCTTGCTAACAGAGACTGTTTGCATTGAAATCCCCTTCAAATCCCTGTCAGTTCTTGCTCTACTTCCACAGTGGTTTGTTAAGTTTATTAGATAATTCTCTTAGCATCATAAGAGAACATATAACCTGTACAAGCTATTCAAATTATCTATTTATTCCCTTAGCTGCTTTTTCATCAGAAGTTGTTTTTACAAGGTCTTCATTACTTCCTAACTGGCCAAACTCGATGTCTTTGGCCCAGATCACCCTGTTATATGGAGAAAACCATATAAGGGCAACAGAGAGGCAGGGATACAGATCTGAATCTCTGATATATTTATAAAAACCCTTTGGCCCAGATCCACAAAGGGATTTAAACATTGCAATGCTCCACATCGAAACAGCTAACTTTTAGATGCCTTAAAAATCACTGGAATCCACAAACCCTGAGGTAAGTGCTTAGGGTCCCTCTAGAATGAATGGAGAGAGATGGGTGCTTCAAAAGAGGATCCACAAAAGCCAGCACACTAGGCAGCTCCCAATATAAGCTTGCCAATGGGAGATGCTAACAAGAGGAGTGTGTCCTAAGCTTCCCTCTCTCAGAGTTTGGCATATAAGTCTGCTATCACCACTTGGTATCCACAGCCAGGAACCCCTCTCCTGGAGTCAGTGGTCTAAACTGTTTCTTGAAATAACAGCAGTGGTGCATGCCTAACTCCACTGAAAATGGTTGGGAGAAGGAGGCAACCTTCCTTATAAGTACCATAACCATTGTACTATGGAATATCCTGATATGGGTCTGCCTCAATCTCCCCTGTTGAAGCTGTTCCAATTTGGATAAATAATTAAACAGGCACGGGTCCAAAGAGAAAGACTATACACTCCAGAGAAAAGGGCACTCCCCTGAGAAGTGGTAAATCCCTGTTTAAATCCCTTCTCCTTTTCAGCCAGAGGGGAATTGAACTTGGGTCTTTCATATTCTGGGTGAGTACCCTCATCACTGGGGAAGAAGTTCTGAGGGATGTGCCTTTCTGCCCCACCTCTGCCTATTTTATGTGGAATTAGGTGTCCTCTGAGTACACCTGCCAGGTTGATCCCCAAACACATGATAAGCAGGACAATACCGATCTTCACCTGGTTTGATTATGCTGGATTACACTGGAGCATAGGCTTGAGATAGGCATCTGGATGCTTGCCTGGGGCAGCAGTGTGCATGCCCACAGACATATACTTAGGCAGTGAGGGGACGTTCAGAGCAGAATTTTTGGCACTAGTGAATTTATGCGCAGAGTTAGGCAGCAGTTGAGTGTGGGTTTTGTGGGTCACTTTGGTGCCTAAATCTAAGACAAAGGTGCTTTTGTGGATCTGAGCTCTTATTCCTTTAGGGTTGATTTTTTAAAATGCCTATGGGATTTAATAATAATATATGGAGATATTCCCATCTCCTAGAGCTGGAAGGGACCCCAAAGGGTCATTGAGTCCAGCCCCCTGCCTTCACTAGCAGGACCAATTTTTGCCCCAGATCCCTAAGTGGCCCCCTCAAGGATTGAACTCACAACCCTGGGTTTAGCAGGCCAATGCTCAAACCACTGAGCTATCCCTTAGGAGTGCAAGTCCCACTAATAGTTGAAGGGAGTAGTGTGTCTAATTCCCCTACTCAGCTTCAAAAATCTCAATCGCAATTCTTGTTCCTCTACTAAAAGTTTGGTTCAGGAGTCTCCTGGGTTAGGCAGAGACAAGATAGCAGCTCCTCTCCCACCCCCAGATTAAATGACACTCATTCCCCCCACTTTTTGGGGCCATGCAAGAGGCTAGGGATAAATTTCAAATCCTGATCATGCAACTGACTCAGTATGGATAGAGCTCTGAGCCCTATTCACAGCAATGGGGCCCCCACTGAGACAGAGGTCCATCCTTACAGTCACTTGTGTGTCTGAGTCCTTAGTCCCCTCTGCAACCTGGGTTATTGCTAGGGTCTTCCATGCCTTTAATTTATTTAAAAGTGCACCTTTTTCTATCGCTTTAGAATCACATATACAGCATTACATATTCTTTTGTCTACGCTGAGTGAACTGACCATGAAATAACTCAACACACAGAGCAAAGGCACCACATTAAAATGCTGTAGGAACCTCTGTATCTTTTGGCTTTGGCCCCATTCTATTCCTATCCTTAATACTGAAGTAATATATCTTCATTCAACTGTGAACATGATGAGTTACTAAATTATACATAATATGTATTTTGACCATAGTTTTATCCCATGTTTTTCAGCTCAGACTGCATACTACAGAATCATGGGTTCACAAGGTAAGTTCTCTCAAAGAATTCAATCTGTGTTACATATGAGTTTTTCTGCATTTGACTGTCATAAACAGATGCATTTGGTTTGGAAAAATTCAAAACTGCCAGTATTTTTGCCCATCAAATCATAAGTGCAATACGAGAGTAGAGCGGGCATCAGTGCTCTAGTTAAGACTTATTTTCTTATTCATAATACTCCAGTTAGCATGGCCTCTGGAGTCATTACATACATAAAAATGAAACACTAATCTATCCAAGCCTCTTGTTAATCTAGCCTTGTCACATTTCTGTTCTGAATCTAACCCTTACTTTTTAAAAGTATGTTTCTCTCTGAAAATAACTGTCAATCTTAAAACTATCAGAGAGAAAAAACACACACTAATTTTTAAAAAGTAAAAAAGTTACTTTTTTAAAAAAAAGTAATGCTTTTTAAAAATTAAAGTATTATTTTCTCTCAATTTTAATTATTCCGGGGGGGGGGGGTAAAATAAATTGACAGATCGTGGTCATTTTCCTACAATTTAAAAATGAATATTTCCAAAATAATAAAACATGTTGATTTCCCCCCTTAGAATTAAAAATATATAAAATCCTCAGAAAGTTAATTGCAAGTTATTTTTTTAATCGAAAATAGGGTTTTTTCCTACAAAACTCTTTTTAATGTAAATCGTTTTGTTGAAAAAAATTCAACCAGCTTTGTTTCATATAAAATAATTTATTTATTATTTCTGCACTGATTTACACGTGTGAAATTCCATTCGCTTCAATGGGTTAAACAGTATATTAGTCTTCACAGGATTTGCCCCTGTATACATACATCTATGCTTAAAGTGTGCAGGGGGCCAGTTGAAGACCTATGCAATACTTAAGCACTATTGCCAACGTTCACAATGTTATCTCAAATCTAGCAATATTTTTAAAGTGTTCTCATGAATATCTATCTTGAACCTTTTTCTGAAAATCCATTTTAATTGCATATTTTTTTACAATCTGCATACCAAAAAAAATAAAATAAAATAAATCCAGACTCGATATACACATCAATTTTACACACAGCAAGTAGTTGCACAGAAGTCAAAAAGTAAAGTAAATTAAAATTAACAGTTTTAATGAAAATTAATGTAATCCCACAGAAATCAATGAGATTATGTACAGTGCATAATTAAGCAAGTATGTAGGTCTTGGTAAAATGGGAGCTGTATACATAAAAACTAAGGCAGGAGGAAAAATGGCAAAAAATCTTTATGAAGAATGTTGTAGACAAATTCTTACCATTTCCCCCCTACCCTTCTGAAAATCTGAACCCAGATCCAGATCTACATCTTGCATTTCTTTCTTTGACATGGTTACTGGCCTAGTCAACGGAGGAAAGCAGTAGACATGATATATCTTGATTTTAATAAAGCGGCATAGTTCCACATGACATTCTCATAATCAAACTAGGGAAATGTGGGCTAGATGAAATTAATATAAAATGGAGGAACAACTAACTGTACACAAAGAGTAGTTATCAATTGTTTGCTGTCAAGATGGGAGGGCGTATGTAATGGGGACCCGCAGGAGTCAGTCCTCGGTCTGTTACTATTCAATATTTTCATAAATGATTTGGATAATAGAGTGGAGAGAATGCTTATGAAATTTGCAGATGACACTAAACTGAGAGGTGTTGCAAGCATTTTGGAATACAGGATTAGAATTCAAAATGACCTCGACAAATTGGAGAATTGGTCTGAATTCAACAGGATAAAATTCAATAAAGATCAGTAAAAAGTACTTCCCTTAGGAAGGAAAAACCAAATGTACAAGTACAAAATGGGCTAGGTGGTAGTACTGCTGAAAAGAATCTGGGAGTTATAGTGCATCACAAATTGACCATAAGTCAACAATATGATGCTTTTGAAAAAAAAAGAAAAGGCTAATAACATTCTGGGGTGTATTAACAGGACTGATGCATGTAAGAAAAGAGAGATAATTGTTCTGCTCTACTTTGCACTAGTGAGGCCTGAGCTGGAGTACTGTGTCCAATTCTGGGTTCCACTCTTTAGGAAAGATGTGGAAAAACTGGAGAGAGTTCAGAGCAGAGCAACAAAAAGGAGAACAGGTTTAGAAAACCTGACCTGTGAGGAAAGGTTAAAAAAATGGGGATGTTAATCTTAAGAAAAAATGATTGAGAGGAAACCCGATGACAATCTTGAAATATATTAAGGACAGTTATAAGAGGACTATGATCAATTGTTCTCCATGTCCTCTGAAGTTAGGAGAAGATGCAATGGGCTTAATCTGCAGCATGGGAGTGTGACGGGTTGGATCACAGAAACCCCCTTGGGAGCTGCCGACTGATGTGCAAAGGCTACCTCTGTTCCTGTTCTCCCTGCCAGCTCGGTGGCTCCAGCACCGTGTCTTGCTGAAGCCAGACACACCCGTCTGCTCCAGACACAGACCCAGGGTCTGAATCACCTGTCCCAAAGCTGCAGGTTTACCTGAAAACAGCTCACAGAAGTCTGCTTGCCCTTAGCACTCAGATGCCCAATTCCCAATGGGGTCTAAACCCAAATAAATCCGTTTTACCCTGTATAAAGCTTATACAGGGTAAACTCATAAATTGTTCGCCCTCTATAACACTGATAGAGAGATATGCACAGCTGTTTGCTCCCCCAGGTATTAATACATACTCTGAGTTAATTAATAAGTAGAAAGTGATTTTATTAAATACAGAAAGTAGGATTTAAGTGATTCCAAGTAGTAACAGACAGAACAAAGTAAGTTACCCAGCAAAATAAAATAAAATGCGCAAATCTATGTCTAATTGCACTAAATATAGATAAGATCCTCGCCAGTTCCAAAATGTTCCCTTTTACAGGCTAATCTTCTTTTAGCCTGGGTCCAGCAATCACTCACACCCTCTGTAGTTACTGTCTTTTTTCAGTTTCCTTCAAGTATCCTGGGGGGGTGGAGAGGCTTCTTCTCTAGCCAGCTGAAGACAAAATGGAGGGGTCTCCCACGGGTTTAAATAGACTGTCTCTTGTGGGTGGAGACCCCCTCCTCACCCCCTGTAGAATCCAGTCACAAAATGGAGAATCGGAATCACATGGGCAGGTCACATGCCCATGCCTGACTCAGGACTGCAGGTAGCAGCCATTACCCACATGCTGCCTTGAACATCCTCAGGTAGACTTCTAATGTGGATTGGAGTCTTCCAAGCTCTTTTGTCTGTTAAGTGCCCCCAGACTGAACACCTAATTTGCACATTCCTTTCCCAAGAAGTCATCAAATGTTCTAACTGAGGCCACTTAGAAATCAAGCAATTATACAGCCAATGTTCATAACTTTGAACACACAAATGTGCCTGCATACAACTAGGATGAACATAACCAGTAGATCATAACCTTTACATAGATATGTTACATGGCCTATGTAGCAAAACCCTATTCCAGTTATATTATACATACATTAATGAGCCCCTTTATGGGGTACACTGTCACAGGGAGATTTAGGTTAGATAGTAGGAAAAACTTTCTAACTATAAGGGTAGTTAAACTCTGGAATAATCTTCCAAGGAAGGTTGTAGAATCCCCATTATTGGAGATTTTAAGAAGATGTTGGACAAACCTATTATTAGGGATGGACTAGGTTTACTTGGTCCTGCCTCAGTGCAGGTGGCTGGACTTGATTACTTCTTAAGGTCCCTTCCAGACTGATATTTCTAGGATTCTACAGTTTCACCCCTATTTCTGTAATGGGAAAAGCTAAAAATATGGGTACAAATTCCCAGCTTTTAGCGTGTTCAAAGTTCAGATCTGAATTTTACAGATCTGGTCCATCTTTATTTTTAAGCAGGTATCACAATTCAATCCTCCAAATAAGATCTCCATGTAAGGAGATCTGGGATGTCAAAATTGAATGTAAAATGTCACATATATGATTTTGAAAACTAAAAATCTGTTTTTTTCTCATCTTTTTATCCCTTTTGTGTTTCAGTCTACGACTTATCAAAGGAGTGGGCAAAATCCCTATGTAAGTTTAGCCATCCATTTTATTCTATACATTGGTGTTAGGATGGCAGACATGTAGGTCTATGTAGTTAAAAATTGAACCTCAAAATTATGATTTGTAGGGGGGAAAGAGTTAAAATCTAACCTTTCCCCTAAAGTTTGTGTGTCAAAAATACTCTTCAAAGCTGAGATACAGAGAACCAAAATATAACAGGGAAGTTTTAATTATCTGTCTGAAGAAAGAGAAAATTTGTGTACATGGCTTAATGAATATGTGATCAGTGTTTTCCTATGATTTCAGTTCCAACTTTTTGCTAGTTTTGCATTTTTTTCAACCAATTTTTGAGTCAGGACTTTTATAGGTTGGTTGGTATAATATTTCTGGACTGACCCTTGACCTCAAATATCTCAAGATATCCAGACTTCCTTCTTAAAACCTGGCCCAGCATCTCTTTGTACAGTCACCACTCTGTTGTGAGTGAGCCCAGTTGCAGGGTCTCATGTGCACCCAAGCCAACTGTGTCTAGTCAGAGAAACTGCTTTTTGTTCTCGGCCTTGTGGCCCAGGCTATGATTTCACTCCTATTTCTGTAATGGGAAAAGCTAAAACTCTGGGTACAAACTCCCAGCTTTTAGAGTGCTCAAAGTTCAGATCTGAATTTTAGAGCTCTTGATCCATCTTTATTTTTAAGCAGGTATCACAATCCAATCCTCCAAATATATGCATGTAAGGAGATCTGGGATGTCAAAATTGAATGTAAAATGTCACATATATGATTTTGAAAACTAAAAATCTGTTTTTTTCTCATCTTTTTATCCCTTTTGTGTTTCAGTCTACGACTTATCAAAGGAGTGGGCAAAATCCCTATGTAAGTTTAGCCATCCATTTTATTCTATACATTGGTGTTAGGATGGCAGACATGTAGGTCTATGTAGTTAAAAATTGAACCTCAAAATTATGATTTGTAGGGGGGAAAGAGTTAAAATCTAACCTTTCCCCTAAAGTTTGTGTGTCAAAAATACTCTTCAAAGCTGAGATACAGAGAACCAAAATATAACAGGGAAGTTTTAATTATCTGTCTGAAGAAAGAGAAAATTTGTGTACATGGCTTAATGAATATGTGATCAGTGTTTTCCTATGATTTCAGTTCCAACTTTTTGCTAGTTTTGCATTTTTTTCAACCAATTTTTGAGTCAGGACTTTTATAGGTTGGTTGGTATAATATTTCTGGACTGACCCTTGACCTCAAATATCTCAAGATATCCAGACTTCCTTCTTAAAACCTGGCCCAGCATCTCTTTGTACAGTCACCACTCTGTTGTGAGTGAGCCCAGTTGCAGGGTCTCATGTGCACCCAAGCCACCTGACATTGCTTTTTGTTCTGGGCCTTGTGGGCACACTCCCAGGCTCTGATTGCTTCCTAGGGATTTGGGACTCTGCAGTCCAGAAGTCCTAAACTCTAAAATTAGTGCCTCAGACCAGTCAAGCTCCCCAGTCACTTACACCCGCTTCTCCAGATCCACTGATACTGTGGGCATGCTGGATTTCTTATTTAACCCTTTCAGGGACAGTGTGGCAGGAAGTCAAGAAACAGAGGCATAGAAGGAAAATTCCTTAACCACGGTCGCTTTACTATGAAAAGCAAACGAGTTACAGACGTTCAAAAAATAGCAGAAGTGCTGAGGCGCACCCTCCTGTGGTGTGATCTCATCCTTTCTGTGGGTCTGACATCTGTCAGTGTTTTCAGGCAGTGCAGATGCTCTCCTGCCCTTTCTCTCAACTGCAAATCCACCTTTCATGTGATGATGCTTAACTCCGCTGCTCGGAGCAGCACCCCTTCTTACATACAGTCTCGGTATCTTTTAGCCATGTTTTGTGCAACAGAAATTCTGAAAAATTCTGTTTTCAGGATAACCAATTTTTCAGGTAGGTGGCTGCCAGGTAGAAGGCTCATGCCAAGTTCACTTTTTCAAGAGCCTTTACAATTTTACAATTTGGTCTGCAGTGCATCCTTTAGTCAGGGCAGGGAAAGGGAAGAGGAGGGTTGGAGAATTCGTTGCTGTAGAACACTCTGACAGACTTTCCAGAAAAAGCCAGAAACCTGTCTAGGATGCGTGACCAGAGGGAGGTAGAAGTTAGTGATGCGAAGCTGAATACAGGAGCTCCTTGCCACGCTAGGTGCTGTTGCTGCTTCAGTACTTGAGAGCACTATTCAGTGGTGTCTAGGCACACAAATGTGATTGCCAACCTTCAGTGTGAAGGTATTTCCCTACATGTTCGTATGGAAATGGAATCTGGGAAGAGTGCCCTCTGGTCCCACCTGAGAAGGTAGCACCCAGCAGTTCTGGGGCTGCCCCAGGGCCACTGCCACAGCCAATGGCTTCATTCAGCCTGTTGCTGCACACTGCAATAACAGGCTGGTTCTCCAGCACCTGTTCCCATGCAACCCCACCCGCACCCCACAACATCTTGCCCAGTTTCCTTGAGTCCCATCATTGCTCAGTGGGACTAGCATGGCTGCCCCTGGAGGATGCAAAGGAGAAAGCCCCTGAGGGGTTCTCTACTGTGGGGTGGCAGAGGAAGGAGCTGGAGACTTGGTCTTGGGAGCTTCATAGCCCCCTGTATAGCCTCCATTCCTTCCCCACTTGAGCATATAAAGGGGGTGGTGTGAGCAACTGACCCTCAGTTCCTTTCACCACTCTTGGCTGTGAGGCTGAGCTACCTGACAGTGCCCATCTGATCCACTCATTCATTAGTTTATCTGTAAATAGTTCAGTTAGTGGTAGTTAGCATATATTGTAATTTATCTCATAAGTAGGGCTGTCAAGGGATTAAAAAATTAATCGTGCTGTTAAACAACAATAGAATACCATTTATTTTAAATATTTTGGACGTTTACTACATTTTCAAATATATAAATTTCAATTACAATACAGAATACAAAGATTACAGTGCTCACTTTATATTTATTTTTGATTACAAATATTTGCACTGTAAAAAACAAAAACATTGTATTTTTCAATTCACCTCATATATGTACTGTAGTGCAATCTCCATATCATGAACGTTGAACTTACAAATGTAGAATTATATACAAAAAAACTGAATTTAAAAATAAAACCATGTAAAACTTTAGAGCCTACAAGTCCACTCAGTCCTACTTCATGGTCAGCCAATCACTCAGACAAACAAGGTTGGTTACAATTTGCAGGAGATAATGCTGCATGCTTCTTGTTTACAATGTCACCTAAAAGTGAGAACAGGCGTTCACATGGCACTGTTGTAGCTGGCCTTGCAAGATACAGGTCTGTCGCATCTTAGGCGCATTTAACATGTGCGATTTCAGCTTTATGCGGTCGGCAAAAACAAGAAAAAAACAAAAAAAAAGAGAAAAATAACTATTTAAATACTGTTTCTGTAGGGCGGGTGATTCCGCCCGCCATTACACTCAATGTAATTTTGGCTATACGCGGTTTTCGCTTTAGGCGCTGACCGCGGAACGTAACCCCAGCGTAAGATGAGACAGACCTGTATCCACGTGCCAGATGTGCTAAAGATTTAAATGTCCCTTCATTCTTTAACCACCATTCCAGAGGACATGCTGATGATGGGTTCTGCTTGATAACGATCCAAAGCAGTGCAGACGGACGCATGTTCATTTTCATCATCTGAGTCTGATGCCACCAGTACAAGTTTGATTTTCTTTTTTGGTGGTTTGGGTTCTGTAGTTTACTGAGATACGAGATTTTTTGGGGGGTGTTGGGGGGGGGGGGGCTTCTCAATCTCTCCTGTTGAAGCTGTTCCACTCTGTATAACTAATTAAATTGTCATTCACACAGGAACTTGAATTGTGGGTTCCAACACCCGATTTGTGCACTCTAGCCACCAGGCTATGGAGTCAACTCCATGCGCTGATCCTGGCCCAAGGACCATTGTCATTCATAGAGGCAATTCATGGTCATTCCTCAATACTATGTCTAAACGTACACACACACATTTAGTTTTACCCCTTTTATGTAGACAAATGAAAATACAGAATTTTTTTTTAAGTGGCATTTACCTTCACTTTGTATTGCTTGGTTTTCAGCGGTGTGAGTTTCTGCTCCCTTAACTCTCTCAGGCACTTAGTATTCCAGCTCACACATGGAATGGACAGAGGCTCGGACCCCACAGGTAGGTTGCCCCAGAGGCTGGCTCACATGGGGGCAACAGAGAGAGGGTCTCAGACATCCCCAGAGGGGCAGGGCCCAGCCGGATAGTGGGAAATACATGGAGGGGCAGAGAGTGGGGCTCACCCCCTAGGGGGATGGGGCCCCCAACTCCTGGTTGACATGGAGGAGCAGAGAGTGGGGCTCAGACTCCCCAGATCAGCAGTGCCCCCCACATCTTGGTTCACTGACAGGGTCCCTGCTGCCCTCAGAGCTGGGGGGCACTGCTGATACATTCTCCTGCCCTCCCTTTGTGTGAAGTACATTTTCACCTGGCTGTTGCCCTGAGACACCAGGCTGTGAGAGGGAGGCCAAGCCAGGTCATGGAGAGGTGTGATGGGGGGAGGGCAGAGGGGAGGGGTAGCAGCTTCAAAGAGGAGGGGCATATACTGTGCCGACAGATCTGACCGTAGAATCTATAAAAACACATACACTTTATCCACTGGCTTGTGCTGATGCATCAATTATGTCAGAGATCTCTTTCATAGAATCATAGAATATCAGGGTTGGAAGGGACCTCAGGAGGTCATCTAGTCCAACCCCCTGCTCAAAGCAGGACCTGTGCAATGCCTGGTAGTGATCATTCAGATCTCAGCTAATTGTTCCGCTTAGAAGCAGGAGACGTTGCTGATTTAAGTGTGCAGGAATCATGTGACTGTTTAGTACACTTCAACTAAACATTGGACTGAATTTCTGCTCTCATGTAGACAAATGTCAACTTCCCCTGGTGCTACACCAGTGTAAACAAGAGTAGAATTGCCTCCTTTTTATATTGAACATCTGTTCTTGCTTACACACCATCCCCAGGAAATTGCCTGCATGTGGTAGGAGCTCTTTCTCCCCAGTTTTCTAAAGGTGTCTATTAACTGGACAGTCACTGGAGGTTGTAGACAGAGCTAGAGACTAAGCTTCCCTTCAAGCTGAATATGTAAGTACAAAGCTATTTACTGCTTTTACTAAGGCATTTTGCCAGCAGGGGCAGCGAGTTATATGGGCCCGTGGTGCCTGGGCTCCAGCAATATTCAGGGCCCGGGGACCCGTTTCCACTAATGTTTGGGGCCAGGTCTCTCCCCCGGCCCCCACTTGTTGCCACTGCACACCTCCCCCTGACCCCAGAGCCTCCCTGCCTCTCTCCTGCAGGTCCAGGCTGCCTCCGCTCTGCTGGCTCCCTGCATCAACTGCCGCCGCAGGGTCCTAGTGCCCCCCCATTCACAAGTGCCAGGGCAGGCTGAACCTGACTCTGCCCTTCTGCCTTGGACCCTTCCCTTTTCCGACGGGACCCTCCACCAGCACAGGGGGCTCCCCTTGCCCGCAGTCACCGCTCCTGCCCCACACTAGGCAAGGGGCATCCCCATCCCCCACCCCCAGTGAGGCTACAGTGAGAGGCAGCAGCAGGGGATGTGATAGTAGCCCCACCACCAAGGAGGCGAGGGGACTTCCTGGACCTGAGAGGGGCCCTAGGAGCATGTGCAGTGACAATCGTGCAAGGTGAGTGTGCTGCCAGGGGGGAACGGGGACCCCTCCCCCGAAGCTCGCTGCTGCCAGCGGGGAGAGGGCTGTGGGGAGTCCTCCTCTCTGGCCCCAGCCGGGGGCAGCCTGCCTGCACCACAAACTCCCCATCTCTGGCCCCACCCCACCCCAGAGCCCTCAACCCCAGCCAGAGCCCTCACCCCCCCCACACACACCCTGACCTTCTGCCCCAGCCCTGAACCCCCTCGTGCACCGTGAACCCCTCATCCCCAGCCCTGCCCCACCCCAGATCCCACACCCCAACCCTCTGCCCTAGCCCTGAGCACCTCCCATGCCCCAAACCCCTCATCCCCAATCCCAGCCAGAGCCCTCATCCCCCTGCACCCCAACCCTCTGCCCTAGCCCTGAGCCCGCTCCTGCATCATAAACCTCTCATCCCCGGCTCCACCCCACAGCCCTCACCCCACACACCCTTTTAAGCTAGTATAAAAAAAATGTGACTATAGCAAAACTATATCTGCCCAGTTGCTAAGAATTGAGAAATAAATCATCTCTGACAGCCAAACTATAGTTAATGAAAATATCAGCTCAAAGCCTTTTTTTTTTATACAAACCAATTTACAGCAAGTAAATAAAGGTGTGTAGATTGATATTAATACATTAATGAATAGTCAGATTCTCAGATTCTCTGGAATTCTTTTCCCCATATTTACTTGTCTAAAGATCTCAGAAATGAATGCAATAAAATCTCCTGTGTTTATAATGCAGCAATAAAACACAACAGGTGTGATGTATTGCTGGATAAATGTCGTAGAATCATAGAATCATAGAATATCAGGGTTGGAAGGGACCTCAAGAGGTCATCTAGTCCAACCCCCTGCTCAAAGCAGGACCAATCCCCAGATAAATCATCCCAGCTAGGGCTTTGTCAAGCCTGACCTTAAAAACCTCTAAGGAAGGAGATTCCACAACCTCCCTACGTGCTTCACCACCCTCCTAGTGAAAAAGTTTTTCCTAATATCCAACCTAAACCTTCCGCACTGCAACTTGAGACCATTCTTCCTTGTTCTGTCATCTGCTACCACTAAGAACAGTCTAGATTCATCCTCTTTGGAATTCCCTTTCAGGTAGCTGAAAGCAGCTATCAAATCCCCCCTCATTCTTCTCTTCTGCAGACTAAATAATCCCAGTTCCCTCAGTCTCTCCTCAAAAGTAATGTGCTCCAGCACCCTAATCGTTTTTGTTGCCCTCCGCTGGACTCTTTCCAATTTTTCCACATCCTTGTAGTGTGGGGCCCAAAACTGGACACAGTACTCCAGATGAGGCCTCAACAATGCCGAATACAGGGGAACGATCACGTCCCTCGATCTGCTGGCAAAGCTCCTACTTATGCAGCCCAAAATCCTGTTAACCTTCTTGGCAACAAGGGCACACTGTTGACTCATATCCAGCTTCTCGTCCACTGTAACCCCTAGGTCCTTTTCTGCAGAACTGCTGCCTAGTCACTCGGTCCCTAGTCTGTAACAGTGAATGGGACTCTTTTGTCCTAAGTGCAGGACTCTGCACTTGTCCTTGTTGAACCTCATCAGATTTATTTTGGCCCAATCCTCTAATTTGTCTAGGTCCCTCTGTATCCTATCCCTACCTTCCAGCGTATCTACCACTCCTCCCAGTTTAGTGTCATCTGCAAACTTGCTAAGGGTGCAGTCCACACCATCCTCCAGATCATTAATGAAGATATTGAACAAAACCGGCCCCAGGACCGACCCTTGGGACACTCCGCTTGATATCGGCTGCTAACTAGACATGGAGCCATTGATCACTAGCCGTTGAGCCCGATGAGCTAGCCAGCTTTCTATCCACCTTATAGCCCATTCATCCAGCCCATACTGCTTTAACTTGCCGGCAAGAATACTGTGGGAGACCGTATCAAAAGCTTTGCTAAAGTCAAGGAATAACACGTCCACTGTTTTCCCCTCATCCACAGAGCAAGTTATCTCATCATAGAAGGCAATTAGGTTAATCAGGCATGACTTACCTTTGGTGAATCCATTCTGACTGTTCCTGATCACTTTCCTCCTCTCAAAGTGCTTCAAAATGGATTCCTTGAGGACTTGCTCCATGATTTTTCTTGCGTATTTAAAATTTGAACAGAACATCAACAGAATTTGTTTTGAAATATTTACCTGGCTTTACCTTTACTGTAACTAGAGCTGGGTAAATAGTGGAACTAAAAACATGTTTTGCTTTGGGTTGAACCAAAAACAAATATTTGATGAATCAAAAGTGAAAAAATATTTCCTCTGACCCAACTTGAAATTTTGCAAAAAAAAAAAAAAGGCAAAAGAAGACTAGCTTCACAGAATGTTCTCCTTCTGACCCAATGATTAGAACATTTATATGGGAGACGCAGGTTCAGTTCCCCCATTCTGCTTGACAAGGAGCAGGTATTTGAACAGGGATCCTAATACCTTTCAGATGTGAGCCCCAACCACTGAGCTATAGGATGTGCTGGTGTGAGGTCTCTTCAATCTCTCCTGTTCCACTGTGGTTAAATAATGAAATGGTCTTTGGGTCAGTTATTTGATTTTGGGACTTTCATATCCTGGGTGAATGCTCCAAGCTCTAGTGTCTTTCTCATGCTCTTTTCCCTGGCTGAATGGCTATTCATTATTATTCGTAGTGGCCCTTCACAGTCCCATATATACACACACACACACACACAGAGTCTCACTCCCCCCCCCCTTTTTTTTGTGTGTGCAGAAAAATGAAGATACAGATTTATTGTAGTGGCATTTACCTTCATTTTGTATTTTCTGATTTTCAGAGGTGTGAGTTTTTGCCACCTTAGCTCCTTCAGTTAGTTAGTATTCTGGCCCACAGATGAGAGAATGGACAGAGGCTCAGACCTCCCAACTCATGTGGGGGAGAAGGGAAAACAACTGAAACCCCCTTAGTGGGGCTAGGCCCCACAAAATCCATGGGGGTAACGATAGTGACAAGCTTTGTAAAGCACTTTGAGAATAATAATGTAAAGTGCTAGTTAGGTATTATTATTACTATTCTTTAGAAAAGTAAGTCCTTCAAAAATACAAGTGACAAATCAGTCTACATTTCAGCACTATTCTAGGCTGGATTTAAATGAGAAAATGCATCAATATTTGCATTTTTAATTTCCCGTTGATTTCAAGACCGGTAAGTCCATGCTAATGGACTTAGGGAATACAAGACTAGTCACGACAGCTCTGATCAATGATAAAATGACCCCAGTATTGTGCCTCTGGCACTTGGCTTAGTGCTTGATAGCAGGTTAGCTACAGCTGTGGTTGTTTCAGCTTTAATCTCCAGGCATATTCCCTTCACATGCACATTCTCCATTAAAAATGTCTTTGTTAAACCAGACCTCATCTGGTAATTGGTTTCACATGGACAGATCCCTGCACCCACATTGGCTCCAGTTGACTTCAATGGGGTCCATAAGCAGAGGGGTACAATTGCAGAATTGGGGTTCCAATGGGTTCCAACTGAAATGTCTGTTATTCCTTTGCAGAGTCAACCCCAGCTGAAAAGTGTAAATTGGGTTCGGTTTGTGAGATCTTCCCTTCAGGAAGTCTCAATGCTGGAAGTATTCACTGTCCATGAGGTGCTGCTTCCATCTATTTCCCTGCCCCTCTCTCCAGGAAGTGTCACTCCACCAACTTTTCATTAAACTTCTGGTGGCTCTCATGGCTCATGTACAAGAAGAAGGATACTTAGCACACTAATCCTTGAATAAGGCCTAATATAATAGGAGCTGGAGTCCAAATCCAAACTACTTTCTATAATGAATAAGTGCCACATAGCACTGAACATAGATTCGTGGGAATATAGGGCTAGAAGGGACCTCAAGAGGTCATATAATTCATTCCTCCATGCTAAGTCAGGACCAAGTAAACCTAAACCATCTCTGACGGGTGTCTAACCTGTTCCTAAAAACCTCCAATCATGGGGATTCCACAACCTCCCTTTGATGCCTATTACAGTGCTCCAAAGTACTGGCAACCTCTCCCANAGCATGCATGGAAATTGTATGAAATGCACTATTGAATATTTAATATTTTGTAATTACAGCAGAATCCTGCATTAACTTCTCTTCTCCAGTTAAAGAAGGTTGCCCAGTCTCCTAGTCCCCTCACCCTCCTCCCCATATAACCTGGTACAGCGGTACTCAATAGGCAGACAACGGGCCAAATCTGGACTGCCAGAAGCTTTTGAACGGACCCCCAAATCTTTTTATTTACTTATTATCTTTATTGTTATTATTATTTTTATTATTTTCTCTGGAGTCTGGACCTTCACTAGACCTTGATCAAGAAATTTGGACCTTGAAAAAAATAATTGACTACTCCTGATTTCTGGTGCCTTTAGCACAGTCTGTGACTCCTCTCAAGTCTCTCTCACCCCACTCCTTCCAATGCCCTCACTCTTCGTTCCCTTAGCTTCTTCTCTCTGTCTCTTCCTCTCCCTTCCTTTGAACCACACGCACAGAATTCTAACACAGCCACTACTCCTGATTCCTCCCCAAAGTACCTGCCTCTAGTCACACTTTGTCTTCACTGGGAAAACAAGATGTGTTAGAAAGTGTGTGAATTAACATGTTTAATGAACACTTTGTTAAACCCAACACAGCAGTTAGTGTTGACTATGACAGTCGTGTTTATTAGCTGGTCATGATTAACTCTACATGTTACCTACAGAACTTGCACAACTTCTATCTCCTTCCTAGGCCCACAGCAGTTCCCTTTGGCAAGTGCTCAATTCCACCTTTTTGCAGCTTTCCCTTCACTAGGAAAAGGACCCTGTTCTATACATTGAACTCAGACCAGAAAAGGGGTGCTGCAGGCTCCAGAGTTCCTCCCTCGTGTGAGGTCACCTGTGCATTTCCTCTGCAGAGATGGCACTGCGTGGGAATTCCAAACTAACAGCCAAATTCCTTGTAAACCAAGTCTCATCTGAAGACAGATAGAAAAAGATTTTAAACAAAATTAAATTATTTTATCAAGTCTCAATTTTACTTCTCAAAAGCCGAGCAGACAGTTCCACAATAGATGGATGAAAAACAACTTACATCCTCAGAAAGCAAATGCTAAAGACTGAGCTTTGTCTGTCCTGGCTGCATCCACCCTCCTCTGTGATTGTCCCCATCCGAGAGCTATCCCAGCCCCACTCCCAGTTTTATTGCCCCTGTTTCCAGGTATATCAGTGTATCTCCTAGGGAGACAAGGTGTGTGAGGTAATATATTTCACCGACCTTGTCTCTGTAATATATCTTAATATCCTGGGACCAACATGGCTACAATAACACTGAAAAGCTCTGTGTTGCTGAAAAGCTTGTCTCACTCCCCAACAGAAGTTGGTCCAATAAAAGATATTACCTCACCCATCTTCTCTCTTTGTCTCCTAGGGAGTCCATTTCACCCACCCCAACTGCTTGTCCAAGTTGGAAAGGTGACAGCCCTCAAAGTTAGTGGCCTGGGTGATGATCACTGTTTGCATGGATGCTTCTGGATTTCTATAGGACTATCCTGTTGCCTGGGCACTTCTGTTTCTCCCAGAGCAAAGTTGGTTTGTCAGAGAACCTACCTACTTGCTCCCCTTTTGGTTTATAGACAATAGGAATAGGAATATACTTTCTACCATGAAGGTTTGCCATGTATATCAGCCATTTATTTCAAATATCCTTAATAAATAGTTACACAGTATCACAGCATCACACTAGGTCTTTGTCTACAGGAGATACTTGGAGTGATGTTAATGAAAGCATGCCAGGTAACACATTTTCTACCACATCTCATATTCCCAACACAAGCAAAGCCTAAAGGCCAAGTTCTGCCAGTGGAGCTACTTGCAGAGTAAGGATCATTGCGGAGAAACTAAATGGATTCTTTGCTTCAGTCTTCACGACTGAGGATGTTAGGGAGATTCCCAAACCTGAGCCAGCTTTTGTAGGTGACAAATCTGCGCAATTGTCACAGATTGAGGTTTCACTAGAGGCGGCTTTGGAATTAATTGATAAACTTAACATTAACAAGTCACCGGGACCAGATGGCATTCACCCAAGAGTTCTGAAAGAACTCAAATGTGAAATTACGAACTATTAACTATGGTTTGTAACCTGTCCTTTAAATCGGCTTCTGTACCCAATGACTGGAAGATAGCTAATGTAACGCCAATATTTAAAAAGGGCTCTAGAGGTGATCCCGGCAATTACAGACCGGTAAGTCTAATGTCAGTACCGGCAGTAGCGGCGCCAGCTTTGCTGGCGCCCTAGGCGGCAGAAGGTCCCACCCCCGAAATCCCGCCCCCAACAGCGGCGGCGGAAGGTCCCGCCCCCAAATTTTTACGGGCGGCGGGGGCGCAGGCGCCCCCAAAATAGCAGCGCCCTAGGCGACCGCCTAGGTCGCCTAATGGAAGCACCGGCCCTGAGTACCGNTGAGAACTGGTTAAAGGACAGGGAACAAAGGGTAGGAATTAATGGTAAATTCTCAGAATGGAGAGGGGTAACTAGTGGTGTTCCCCAAGGGTCAGTCCTAGGACCAATCCTATTCAACTTATTCATAAATGATCTGGAGAAAGGGGTAAAAAGTGAGGTGGCAAAGTTTGCAGATGATACTAAACTGCTCAAGATAGTTAAGACCAAAGCAGATTGTGAAGAACTTCAAAAAGATCTCACAAAACTAAGTGATTGGGCAACAAAATGGCAAATGAAATTTAATGTGGATAAATGTAAAGTAATGCACATTGGAAAAAATAACCCCAACTATACATACAATATGATGGGGGCTAATTTAGTTACAACTAATCAGGAAAAAGATCTTGGAGTCATCATGGATAGTTCTCTGAAGACATCCATGCAGTGTGCAGCGGCAGTCAAAAAAGCAAACAGGATGTTAGGAATCATTAAAAAGGGGATAGAGAATAAGATGGAGAATATCTTATTGCCCTTATATAAATCCATGGTACACCCACATCTTGAATACTGCGTACAGATGTGGTCTCCTCATTTCAAAAAAGATATACTGGCATTAGAAAAGGTTCAGTGAAGGGCAACTAAAATGATTAGGGGTTTGGAACGGGTCCCAAATGAGGAAAGATTAAAGAGGCTAGGATTTTTAAGCTTGGAAAAGAGGAGACTAAGAGGGGATATGATAGAGGTATATAAAATCATGAGTCGTGTGGAGAAAGTGAAGAAGGAAAAGTTATTTACTTTTTCCCATAATATAAGAACTAGGGGCCACCAAATGAAATCAATGGGCAGCAGGTTTAAAACAAATAAAAGGAAGTTCTTCTTCACACTGAGCACAGTCAACTTGTGGAACTCCTTGCCTGAAGAGGTTGTGAAGGCTAGGACTATAACAGGGTTTAAAAGAGAACTGGATAAATTCATGGAGGTTAAGTCCATAAATGGCTATTAGCCAGGATGGGTAAGGAATGGTGTCCCTAGCCTCTGTTTGTCAGAGGGTTGTGATGGATGGCAGGAAAGAGATCACTTGATCATTACCCATAAGGTTCACTCCCTCTGGGGCACCTGGCACTGGCCACTGTCGGTAGACAGGATACTGGGCTGGATGGACCTTTGGTCTGACCCAGTACGGCCATTCTTATGTTCTTATGATGGCATGATCTGGCCCTAAACAAACATTGTTTTTGGTCAAAGATGTTACTGCGGAAAGTATTGCACTTCCACGAGAGTCTGTGCAGGGCCGCCCAGAGGGGTGGGCAAGTGGGGCAATTTGTGGCGGTCCGGGTCTTCGGCGGCATTTCGGCGGCGGATCCTTCAGTGCTGCCGAAGACGTGGAGCAACTGAAGGGGAGGGGGGGCCGCCGCCAAAATGCTGCCGAAGACCCGGACCACCGCTGGGTGAGTACAAGCGCTGCAGCCAGGGCCGAAATCGGGCCCCGCGCCCCTAAGAGGGCCCCGCAACGTCCCGAAGGAGTTGCCGCCAAAGTCTCGCCACTGTCTTCGGCGGCAGCTCAATCGCTGCTGCGGAGGAAGGTCCCTCCTCCGAAGTGCCGCTGAAGGCACCGGCAGCCGATTGAGCTGCCGCCGAAGTCCCAGCACTGTCGTCTTCGGCAGCTCAATCATTGCCGCTGTCTTCGGCTGCATTTTGGCGGAGGGTCCTTCCTCCGCGGCAGCGATTGAGCTGCTGCCGAAGACAGCGGCGGGACTTCGGCGGCAGCTCCGTCGAATCGGGCCCCGCGGTGCCTAAAGCCGGCCCTGGCCACAGCTCCCCCGGTTTGCCCCAGGCCCCCTGAATCTCCTGAGTCTGTGAACAGCAGAGAACACACACTTATAAATCCAACCTTGGTTTATAATTCAGAGAATTGTTTGAGAACAGGTTCTGACTGGATTCGTCTGGCTTTAACAGCTTTGAAGGAAAATGAAGTCATCTATGTTCTAAAATGGCAACATGTCCCATCCCTCTTTCCCCTTTATGCTCCTGTGCTCCTGTGCTCCTTGTTTTCTTGAAAGCCTGAGCCTTTGTTTCGTTTGCCTAATAATTGTGATTTTGGTTTCAGCAAACACACGCACACACAACCTTGAACCATTTTCTATATTTTAAATGGGAAAAAAACATTTCTGGGGCAGAAAAAAAATCTTTGTCATGGATATTTTCAGAAAATGCAGGCCATATTTTTGTTTTGTTCTACAGAAAACATGGACTTTCCTAAACTGGTCCTAGATGACAAGATTCTCATGGACATTCTTGTTCTTGCCCTCATGCTCATAGCTATTGGGATTGCTTTCCTCATTTATCATCGCACAGGTATGGAAACCTTACTTCTGCATGGCCTCACTTTCTCTGTATGTATCATATAAGGCTAACCTTGCAGCTCTTACTCAGTCGTTGGCATCAAGGGGAATTTTCTTGTTTAGAGGCTGCAGCATTTGATCCACAACTTGCCAGTTTTACAAAGGATTATCAGAGATGTGCTCCAGAATTTGAATCCAGATTTTCAGTTGCTCCCACACAAACACTTGTGGGTGTTTGTATCCAGTGTTTTGGCTTTTGGACCATGAACTTTGGCCCTGGATCTAGATACCCATCACTGGGATTGTCTCTTACTATTGTCTCTTACTATGTGTCTGTGGAGAGGCCAGTACAATGCAGCCACTAGTCTGGTTTGGTCTATGCTCTAGGAATTATTCTGAGGAAGTTCTCTGGCCTGTGTTATACAGGAGATCAGACGAGGTGATCACAATGATCCATTTTGGACTTAAACATTCATAGAATCCAAGTGCTACGACATCACTATATTATAGGTGGGGCTGGTAGCACCATCCATTATTAAGGTTGCCCAACATTTCCCATTATAAGACCCTATTTGCAGTTGCCAAATTTTTGAAACATTAGCCGTTTGGGCTGAAACTTCCCATGCTGGATGTCTGCCTCAGGCTGAATTTTTTGCCCAAAATGGTTCAGCCATTTCTGAGAACCAGACTCGAGGACATACATTGTTTTGAATGTTAAAGAGATTCTGGCAACTTTTTATCTGAGACTCTTTAGTGCCCTCATACTTTGGACCAGGGACTTGAAATTTGGCAGGGGGGATGGTCTTCGTGTCAGGGACAGGCCCTTTGCTATTCCTGTGAAAATCCACCCAAATTTGGTCATATTATAAGCTTGTGAAAAAATTCATTTTGCACATACTCAGTAGAGATTTTTTTGGAATGTAGCCACTAAAATCTGCAGAGATTCCATCTTCACTGACTATGCTCCATCCCCTCACAGTACCTAATGCAGACCAGGCTGTGCATGCACCATCCCCACAGAGCGACTGAGCACTCTCCAGCCCAGAGCTGACGACTTTCCATGTAATTGCTGATCCTAGCTGCTCTGGGCTGGGGCTGGGCACTGGAAGCTAGAGCCGGGGGCTCTGGCTCCAGGACAGCAAGCCTGGTGCACTGCCCAAGAACTGGGAGGTGGGTAAGCTGGCACAAAATATTGTCCAAATTGAGATGTTCCTGCAGCATATTTTTATTTTAACAAGTTGGCATTTTCTGAATGGAAAAATATTGCCTTGAAAAATTTCTGACCCATTCTACCACCTACATCTGGTTTGCACTCACACACCGAGCCCACAGAAACCAGTCCAGAATTGTTAAATGTTACGACCCCTATTGCTCTGAGGATTCCTTCTTCACTTAGCCCTCACTAAGCCCAGGAGATCACTGCCAAGTTGTCATCAGACTGCTGACAATCCCCCAAACAAGAAGACCCCTGCGCCTTGCTATTGATACAGCCTACACAATGCAGTGCTGAAATGAGGCATACTGGGTCTCTCAAGGTACACATGCCTCCCTCCTCATACCACAGTGATAGCTCTGCCAAGCTGCCCCAACTACCCCCTCCACCAAACAGCTGCACCCAATGCAGCGAACACAGCTGGAGTGAATGCAGGCAAATGCTGCAGCTCAAATCTGTGGAGCACAATACAAACAATGGTGCAGTCTTGTAGAACTTCCTCAGATATACTTATTATTGCACCCCCAACCCCTAACTCTATCATTCCCAATGGCTATTGTCTGCTCCAAGGGGCAGAGTTAAGGTTGCTTTGCAGAGATGGGGCACCTTAGCTTTGTGTTTCCTGGTTTTCAGAGGTTAAGTTTAGCCACTCCCTGTATTATGGAAGGGCATGAGGCACCACTGGGCAACCTTATAACTCTTCAGTAACAATGTACTTGGGTATTTAATAATAATTTCAATAAGACAATTGAGAGGAAAAAAGAAAATGGTGTTGTGTTGTGCTCCTTGCTTTCAGGAAAGTCCAAGAGTTCCTTATTTTTTGCATTTGTCAAATAATTATAATCCTGGTTCATCTTAAAATAAACAAAAAATACCTGGAACAATGTAGAATTATTCTCTATATTTAGCATAGAAAGGTATTCCTAGAGCTATGCAAATATATGTTACAGATTTTGAGTAGCTACAGGGGATTCTTTTGTCTTGTTCACCAGAAAACATAGAGCTGTCTAAACTGCTGCTAGCTGAGATCATTCTCCTGACCATTGCTGTAATTTCCCTCTTCGCTCTCATCATCATCGGAACCATCTTCCTCACTTACCGTTGCTCAGGTATGGAACCAGAATTTTGCCCTCTATCACTCCCTTTCTCTCTCTCTCTCTCTCTCTCTCTCTCACACACACACACACACTTGTAGGTGGTGGATCCAGTGATTTCGTTCAGCTCATTACAGGCAGAGACATTGGTCTCACTAGGTGCACCATCTGGTTAATGATCCCTGCTTTGCCGAGTTTATATTTTAAGGAACTTTTGCATTCAAATCCATATAGTGTATTTCTTGAATTGCTCCCACTTTGTAAATATTTCTTAGAATCATAGAATCATAGAACTTAAGATCAGAAGGGACCAGTATGATCATCTAGTCTGACCTCCCGCATGATGCAGGCCACAAAAGCTGACCCACCCACTCCTGAAATAATTCTCACCCTTGACTCAGCTGTTGAAGTCCCCAAATCTTGATTTAAAGACTTCAAGTAGCAGATAATCCTCCAGCAAGCGACCCCTGCCCCATGCTGCGGAGGAAGGCGAAAAACCTCCAGGGCCTCTGCCAATCTACCCTGGAGGAAAATTCCTTCCCGACCCCAAATATGGCGATCAGCTGAACCCCGAGCATGCGGGCAAGACTCTCCAGCCAGACACTCAGGAAAAAGACTTTCAATATCCCAACATTGACCATCGGTACTAATTACCAGTGGTGGCACATTATTGACCTATTGAGTAAATCAAGTTATCCTATCAAACCATTCCCTCCATAAACTTATCAAGCTTAATCTTAAAGCCGGAGAGGTCTTTCGCCCCCACTGTTTCCCTCGGTAGGCTGTTCCAGTATTTCACTCCTCTGATGGTTAGAAACCTTCGCCTAATTTCAAGCCTAAACTTCCCGACTGCCAATTTATATCCATTTGTTCTCGTGTCCACATTAGTACTGAGCTGAAATAATTCCTCTCCCTCCCTGGTATTTATCCCTCTGATATATTTAAAGAGAGCAATCATATCTCCCCTCAACCTTCTTTTGGTTAAGGAAAACAAACCGAGCTCCTCAAGTCTCCTTTCATACGACAGGCTTTCCATTCCTCGGATCATCCTAGTGGCCCTTCTTTGTACCCGTTCCAGTTTGAATTCATCCTTCTTAAACATGGGAGACCAGAACTGCACACAGTACTCCAAATGAGGTCTCACCAACGCCTTGTATAACGGGACTAGCACCTCCTTATCTCTACTAGAAATACCTCGCCTAATGCATCCCAAGACCGCATTAGCCTTTTTAACGGCCACATCACATTGCCGACTCATAGTCATCCTGCGATCAACCAGGACTCCGAGGTCCTTCTCCTCTTCCGTTACTTCCAACTGGTGCGTCCCCAGCTTATAACTAAAATTCTTGTTAGTCATCCCTAGATGCATAACCTTACACTTCTCACTATTAAATTTCATCCTATTACTAATACTCCAGTTTACAAGGCCATCCAAATCTCCCTGGAGAATATCCCGATCCTTCTCCGAATTGGCAATGCCTCCCAACTTCGTGTCATCCGCAAACTTTATCAGCCCACTCCTACTTTTGGTTCCGAGGTCAGCGATAAATAGATTGAATAACATCGGACCCAAAACCGAACCTTGAGGAACTCCACTGGTAACCTCCCTCCAACCCGACAGATCACCTTTCAGTACGACCCACTGCAGTCTCCCCTTTAACCAGTTCTTTATCCAACTCCGGATTTTCATATCGATCCCCATCCTTTCCAATTTAACCAGTAATTCTTCATGCGGTACCGTATCAAACGCCTTACTGAAATCAAGATATATCAGATCCACCGCATTTCCCTTGTCTAAAAAATCTGTTACTTTCTCAAAGAAGGAGATCAGGTTGGTTTGGCACGATCTACCTTCTTACTAGTTGAGCTGTTGAATAGCTAAATTAAGTCACTATTGGCCTCTCTGGGCCACATTTTAATAGTCTATTGATTTGCTTCCACATTCTCTAGAGAGATAAATCCTTCCAAAGATTGTCAAAAATAGAGTTTCCTTTGTAACCTTAATCTAAACCAGAATTTAAAATCTGGAAGTGTACCAATATTTCAATCTCTACATGGAATTTTCAGTTGATTCCACTTAAGACCAGATGTGTGGAGGTAGGAAATACGAGATTTACGACAGCACACAAACCATTAGTAACCCCATCCCACTCTCATGCCCCTGACACTTTGCTTGATGCTTGAGAGCATGTTAGTGGCAACCATTCATCCTTGGGCTTTGATCTCCTTCCAGCTCTGTGTTTGCATGTTCCATCTATTCACCCAATATTCTTAAAATGCCTTTGTTAACCCAAAGACCCAATCCTGCATGTGGTTGTGGGGATGGACTCCTGTGCCCGTGCAAAATTCAACAGGGCACCCTGGATTCAAGGCCTACTTGTGCAGATCCAATCTCATGGTTGGAAAGCAATGTGCACCCAATGAAATGTCTGTTATTCCTTTGCAGATTCACCACACACTTCACCGGGTAAGTTCAGTTTGGGATTTTAACTCTTCCCTTCTAGCACAGAACATCTCTATGCTGGAAATATGCACCCACTATGGGGTACCACTTCCATCTACCTCCTTGCCCCTTGCCCAAAAAAGTCTATCACTCAACATGGTTTTCATAAATCTCCCATTAATCGACATAAATCAAACTGAAATAAGCCTGGTTTAAACTGAAATAAGCCATTTACGGCTAATCTATGCTGGAAATGCTGCAGCTGTAGTGCTTCCATGTAGACTGAATTCTTCCATCGACCTAGCACTATCTATGTGGGGACTTGGGTCGGCTTAACTACGCTGCTCTGTAATGTGGGTTTTTCACACCCTGACTTTAATTAAGCCAACTTAATTTTCTAACATAGACCAGGCCACAGTCTTTTGCACCAATTTAAAATCACACCTTGTGTTAAACCCGAGTAACTCTGCATGTAAACAGTTGGTGACCTGTTCTTTGTGGGATTTGGAGCCAGCTGGGTCTTAACATGTCCGACCCCTTCTTCCTCATTATGCCCTAACATTGCTTCATGTAGGGCATGAGATACTTTATATCTGATCACCACAAATAGTTCACCAATGGATTTAAAAAATAGGATGAACATGCAACATTATGTGACATATATTGTGGTTTATTTAGATTATGGACTACTTGGGGCAGGACTGTCTCATGCTGTGACTGTACAGCACCAGACCTGATTGAGTCCTTATCACAGCTATACAACAACAACATTAATTAATTAATACGTAATAATTATTAATTATTAACTATTAATTAATTTATAATATATAAGAAAAAGCTGTTGTTATATGCTGTGCTCCTTGTTTTCTTAACAACCCGTACCTGCCTTCTTTGTTTCAGTTGTCAAATAATTGTAATTGTGGTCGAAGCTGACACAGATAACCCAGAGCCTCCTAGAATTATTCTCTCTGTTTAAAATGAAAAGACATTTCGAAAGCAGGGCAAATGTGATGGAGATTTTCACTAACTACAGGGCATATTGTTTTGTCTTGTTCCATAGAACACCTGGACATGCCCAAACTGGTGCTAATGTTCAGCATTCTCCTTGCTGTTGCGACTGTTTCCCTCTTCATCCTCATCCCATTCCTCATTTATTATCGTTGCTGCTCAGGTATGAAAATCTTACTTCTACTTTTCCAAACTCAGCCATATTCATACAGCAGATTTACTAATACAAAAACAAATCCCTGCAGTCCTTATTGAGACTGACATCAAGGGGAATTTCCCCTGAGTCGGACTGCAGCGTTTTACCTGTAAACTTGTGCCAAGGCAAGCTGGGTAACTACCCATTTCACGCAATGTATGTACTCACAAAGGGACAGCTCAGACACACACTTATTTTCTTTGTCTTCACCTTGCCTTGTGTTATATTGGGACAGAAGGGATAACAGAGAACAGCTACAGCTCCGGCCCCTAGAATCTGTCCTGTACCAAATTCCCTGCCCTCCCAGTTGAATTCCTTTGGATAATATTGAGTTCCTGTGTAATCAAAACCAAAAAACAAAACCTCCCTCTTACTACCAAATGTGTGCAAGTTTTAGGCTTTGTCTACATTAGCACTTTTGTCAGCAAAACATTTGTCTGTCAGGGGAGTGAAAAAACACACCCCTGACTGACATAAGTTTCACTGACAAAAGCGCTGGTGTGGACAGCGCTACGTCGGTGGGAATCACTCTCCCCCCGACATAGTTACCACCGCTAATTAGGGGAGGTTTCATTATGCTGGCTGGAGAGCTCTCTCCTGCCGGCATTGAGCGGCTACACAGGAGACCTTACAGTGGCGCAGCTGCAGAGGTACAGCTATGTTGCTCTGAGGTCCATAGTGTAGACATAGCCTTAGGCTCTAGGGTTGTAAGTAGTAGGTAACTACTGAACTATTTGTGGTGTTCATATATTCCCTCTAACTTTGCTTTTAGAAAACAGAAAAAGGGACGCAGCAAAAGGTAATACAGGGGACTGATTGATGTAAATTTTTGGCAAGTGGTTATATTCCTTGTAACAAATGTAACATATTTGAGTGTAAATCAATAGTATATATTTTCTTACATAATCAATATTATTTTCTTCATGCCTATTACATAGGGGACGGGATGGGGAGGTTAACAAGGGGAAAGTATTGAGAGCAAGAGGTGGGAGAAACTGATTAGATGAGGAGCTGGGGAGGGCAAAACTGGGAATATCTGGGCAAGGAGACTGGGACAGGGAACCAATGGGGGCAAGGGAGACAGATCTGATGAGGAGGTGGATTGTGGTGGTGAAGTGCAATTGTGGGTGGATCTAGAGGTTCTGACCCTGCTCATGACTCAAGTGGGGGTGTATATGATGCCACATGATAGAATTTCTGTTTTTTGTTTTGTTTGATTTTTCAAAAAATAATAGGAAATTACACACACAAAACCTGCATTAAAAGAACAATAATTTTGCAAAATCAAGCACACAAAAGTTAGGAAACGAGAGATTTAAATGTGCCTGGCTAAACTTAATTTGGCTTTCTTGTGCATAAGCATCATGATTCAGTTTTTAAAAGATCCTATTATTTTCTATGGTACCCTTGCCTCATTTGTTGCCGAGTGCTTAATGATTCAGGGTTGTGTAGTGAGTAATGCTGTTGTCTGCCGGTCCCAGGCCTCATTTGCTGCAAAAGTTGGCAGGAGATGAGTGAACAAGACAGGGGATGACAGAAAGAGAAAGGATGGTCTCCTGATTACTGAATACTGCCTGGGATAATTGTATTGTATCCCTGCCTCTGCCACAGAGTTCCTGTGTGGTGCTGGGCATACCCACTTTGCACCCGCCCTGCAGGCTACACCTCAGACCCAAGATACCTAGCTCTTTGCTTCCCTCTTAGGCCGTATGGCGGCTCCTAGACAGGAGTAGCTCAGGTGCACATTGTGAAAAGGGCTCAGCACGTGTTGGGTGCATGCTGGGTGCTGAGCCGCAGGGAACCACGTAGCAGCCCCCTCACTAATTCAGGGTTAGGTTCTGCTGAGCGCCTGTCCTGCTCCTCACCCAACACTGCACTTGGGCTGGACCTGACCTTGGGAATTTTCTAGGGTAAAGGCAAACTGTTGACATAGAACAAGTGTTTGTTACTGTAAATGTCACAGTTCAGGGAAACTTCACATGTATTCCCCCTCATGGTCCAGCAAGGGACCCGCTCTAGGCTCCCAGCTCCCCAGCCATCATCACCTCTTGGGCAGAGACCCATGTCTCTCTCCCTCATGACTGGGGTATTTCCTGGTTGCACAGCTCCCTGCCTACATTCTGAATTCCCCAGCAAGTCAGACTGCCTCAGCAGTCCTGCTTTGCCTTCTGCTCAGAGACTATAAATAGCGTAATTGCCATAGCTAAATTACCAGCCAGCTATTTCTAATCAAGCACATTCATTCATGAGACATTACAGAAAAAAATTAAAACAATAAAAGAACCTAAATGCATACTAATAAGCTTACCAGACATCACCCCAACTCCAACGAGGTTTCTGGTAGGGGAGCAGTCCTTCAAAGCCCACCCAGTGGGTTTCTCTGTGGTCACACGTTTTTAACAACTGTGAGCTCAGGACATCTGAGACTCTCCTTTATCCAGTTTTGTGTCTTTGATCTGTGGAGCCCGTGAATGGGTAATCAGCCAGACAATGGGCTTCTCCTCAAGGCATAGCTTCAAAAGGGTGGGTCTGGAGGTGGGGAATTTGCATTCCCCTCCTCCTAGGAAACCCACTCAACTCAAAGTTCAGTCTTGTCTGGCCCACTGTTTTAAAAGATTCCTCTGAAGTTCACAACACTCTCCAGGGCTTCCATGAGTTCTGTCTCCCTGTAAAAGATGTTCCAGATCATCCCCCAATAATACATACACATTTGCATTTTTAATACAGTGAACTCCTAAAATACTGAAGTTTAGCAGAACTCAGGGCAGGTCTACACTTGGAAATTAGGTTGGTATAACTATGTCGCTCACCAGTGTGAAAAATCCACACCTGCGTTTTAAGTGTAGACCTGCCCTTAGTGTGGTTTCTGCAGGTTTCTGCCACAGTCCTCAGCAGGTTTAAAACAAGGGAGTACTACTAATGTGAGTATAGTAACACCAGTTTACACCAGCTGAGATGCTGGTCCATTTCTAATTTCAAAAAGATATTTCTGGGGACAATATGAAAGTGCTGCAATGAATATTTGATATGGATTTTCAGTGCTCATTAAATATTCTCACCTTCTCTATCTTGTGTTTTATTTTAAGGGAGACGCAGCAGAGAGGAAGGTAGAGATCACGACATTATATTTCAACAGTTTGTTATTTCAAGTAGATATGTAAAAAGCTAAGAAAATGACATGGTCTGCTTTTCTCATAGCATCATGGAGAGACCATTATGCTTTCCTTACATTTCAACAAAGCCAATTCAAAACATTTCATTTCTCAGCAGTTTAAAACAGGTTGATGTTGTTCATAGTGCAGAACATTTTTAATAGAGACGTTGTGTGATGGACACATTCCCCTCTCATTCATGATCACACAGACTCAGCCTCCCCTCCCATTGATGATCACACAAACCCTGCTTCCCCCCCTCCCCATAAAGAACTGCATAACAGCCCTGGGGCAGCTTCCACAACTGCTTACATGGAAGAGTATTCTTGGGAGCATATTATTCTTAATGCTCTTCATTTTTATTTTGTTTTTTGGCTTGTTTTTTCTTTGTTTGTTTGGTGGGGGCGGGACCCACTGTGTGCTTCTGTTCTTCATTTAATTTCTACTGCCATCTATTCCTCTCTCAGGGGATTTTTTATATAAGTATCAAAATATTGATCAAAATATTTTTTTACAGTGTAGTGAACATTTAATGTATCACTATTTTTTGAAATCGTGCTTTTTTAACTCAAAAATGGCTTGGTTTTATGAATTCAAACTCCTCACAGTTTTTAAAGTGAATTCTTGCGATGTAAGTGCCAGTATTACCCACAACGAGGCAAACTTTATTCTGCCTCCAGCTGTCCCCAACAGCTAGAAGACAGAATTCACCCAATTGAAAAACTCGATGGCCAAGAATTTTGAAAAAAAAAAAAAAGATTATTCTTCCATAGCACCCTAAAACTAGCCAAGCATAGGCTCTGGCAGACCCCTGGGGCTGAGGACCCTCCACTGACAGTCTTCTGACTAGAGATGGTCAGAATGTTTCCCTCATAATGATTTTGTGATGAAAAATGACATTTTCTTCCAAATTTAGGCTCATAGCCCCAGCTTTAGACTCCACTGAGATACACAGAACTCTCACTTGGCTGCCCCCTAATCGTGTAGACGCCTAAACTCATGCAGCTCCTACATCTTCAAAAGTTCTCTCAGTACTGACGTTTCTGCCAAGAGGCATGTGCATAACTGCCTCACCCCGGGTGTTCAGATGCTTGTCTCCCACCTGACCCCAGCGCCAGACATTTTTTTCAAAGAAGAACTTCAGGACAGAGAGATAAGGCCTACAGTAATTATACATTAGCAATTACTTCTCTAGGGTTCATACGAAAGGAAGAGCAGTGATGCTAATTGGACTCATACTAACGACTCATTTGGATTTGTAATAGAGCGACGCTGCTTTTTTTCTTTGTCTGCAGGTAATGCACTCCACTGCTTATCCGACTCTGCAAGTATTTCAGGAAAGAAAAAGCATGAAAGAGAGGAGAATTTTTAAGACACTTCCTGTTTTCCTTCCTCATAGAAACGCTGTTATACCTAAGTATGGCATGGAGGGGATAGAGAGATTGCAATGTCCTTATCTTATTGATTCCTGTTGTTTCCAGCTTTCCTTTTTGCCAAGGTGAAGCCCCTCATCTCAGATTAGATGAGGGGAGGGAACATTTAATAGAATCATAGACTATTAGGGTTGGAAGAGACCTCATGGGGTCATCTAGTCCAATCACCTGCTCAAAGCAGGACCAACCCCAACTAAAGCATCCCAGCCAGGTTTTTGTCAAGTCTGACCTTAAAAACCTCTAAGGAAGGAGATTCCACCAACTCCCTAGGTAGCCCATTCCAGTGCTTCACCACCCTCCTAGTGAAATAGTGTTTCGTAATATCCAACCTAATATCCATTTCTGACATGATGACATTTTTTAGGGGTGGTCTACACTGAAAAGTTACGTTTGGATTGTTATCTCTCTCAGGGGTGTGAAAAATCCACACCCCTGAGTGACGTAGTTAAGCCGACCTGGTGTAGACAGCGTTAGGTCAATGGAAGAATTCTTCTGTTGGCCTAGCTACTGCCTCTCAAGGAGGTGGATTAACCAGTGACAGGAGTACCTCAGCAGCTGTAAAGCATTTTAAGTATAGACATAGCCTTAGACACTGCCTGCTGCCTGCTGGCTGTTTGTGGATATTTCTCTTTATTCACATCTGTTTCCCCAGTGCCTCTTGCCTCTGAAAACTCCTCTGCCAATATGTTTACATAAATAACACATACATTACCATGATGCTTCTGCGTGTTTCTTTTTTAAAAATACCTCTACAAAAAACTTTATCAAAGTCATTTTATTTGCCTGCCTGATATTTGGCCCACATGTGCCCCAGCGTAGCCTCCTCCACTGAAGCGGTGTTGTCAGTTCCTTCACCACTTGGAGTTGGCTAGATCTTCACCCTCTGCTAAATGGCTCTGAGGTCACCTTAATGGGACAGTTTTGTAGGGTGACCATAGCTCCCGTTTTGACTGGGACAGTCCCCTTTTTAAGCTCTGTCCCAGTCATCCCTACTTTTTTGAGAACAGGCATTTGTCCCGTTTGCTTTTGCCAACTAATCAGTTGGCAAGAGCAAACGAACAAATGCCCAGGTTACCAAAAAAATTAGGTGCGCCCCCGCTAGCAGGGTGAGGAGGAGCATTGGGGGGGGGGGGGGGGGGGGGGGGGGGGTCAGATCCAGCCCCGGGTCGCGTGGAGCTTCGGGGGAGGAGGGGTCAGCCCTAGCCATGGGCTGCACAGGGCTCGGGCTCTCAGCCCCAGTCCCAGCTGTGGGCAGCATGGGGCAAGGAGCTATGGGGGTCAGCCCTGGGTAGTGGTGGCTCTGGTGAGCCCTGCGGGGGGGGGGGGGGGGGAGNTAAGAAACATCATAATAACCTTTTCAATAAGAATTTGCATTAAAATTGATCAAACAAATCACAAGAAATATAATAAAAAAACAAAAGATTGGTCCATTTTGCGCCTTGCAAAATGGAAACAACTTGGAAATGTCAAATTGTTTAACTTTCTATACATATAGTGCTCCTCTTCCCTTGAAGTACATGAATGTTTACTTAAAATATGTCCATGCTCACTATGAGAGTCAATTTGCTTTAGAGATGTAGCCAATAATTCCCCCTGCGTTGTTCAGCACTGTCATTAGCAAAGGGCGGAATTATTGGCTATGTCCCTATTGCAGATTGTCTCTCAGTGTGGGCACGGGCATTATTTTAAGTAAGAATGCGTGTGTTTCAAGGGAAGGGGGGCACTATTTGGAAGAAATATGTACTGTTTAAGTATTCCACCCACACTCACTACATTTGTTATTGGGGCAAAAGTAGGGATGTGGCCCCACTTCCACACCAACCAGCAGAGCAGGGCTAATTCTGGGAGAGCCGTCAGGGCTGGAGATGGGTGAGAGAGTGCCTGCTGTGCCACTGCAACGGGTGTCACCCCTTCTATTCTGGGGTGCACACCTCGAGACTTACTGGAGACAGCTGCCAGACTGGGGTGTCTCCACACCTCGTTCCCAGGATGCCCTGTGCTTGTAAGAGAGAGGATAGCAGCCATGCTGAGAGTGTGGGCAATAGGCTGTAGTCCGCTGCATAAATCAGTGAGTATTTAGTTACACAGGGAACTGTCTACTGGAAATCTTGATGGCACAAACAAAATCAATGTCTGAGCTATAAGACATTCTAACTGAAATCACTAAATTGTATAGACTGTAAGATGTTTAGGGCGTGGACAGTCTCTTATTGTGTGTTTGCGCAGTGCCAAGCACACTGGGGTGCTGACCTGCTTGGGATTATTAAGTATGATAATAATAATAATAATAATAATAATAATAATAAATAACAGTTAATAGCACAAGAAAGGTCATATATGAATTACCATGTCACACTATCTGTCTCTCTGTCATGCATTGTAACTCCACACTATCATTGTGAAACCATAATTGGCTGGCAAAGAATAAGTTGTGCCTGCTTTTTCTTGCAAGAGTTAATAATAAAATCAATAATGTACATATTAATTAATTTGTCTTTGTTCAGTTCAGTGATTTGTAATGACAAAGCACAAAGTTCATTGGGATGGGGCATAAGACTTTTATAGACTCACAGAGTCATAGGGTATGTCTACGCTGCAATTAAAAACCCACACTGGACTGTGCCAGCTGATTCAGGCTTGTGGGGCTTGGGCTGCGGGGCCATCTAATTGCAGTGCAGACTTCCAGGCTCAGGCTGGAGCCTAGGCTCTAGGACCTTATAAGGTGGGAGGGTCCCAGAGCTCTGTCTGCAGCCCAAGCTGGAACATGTTCACCAAAATTAAACAGCCCCTTAGCCGAGTCCTGCGAGCCTGAGTCAGCCAGCACAGGCTAGCTGCTGGTGTTTAACTGCACTGTAGAACCCATGGAGTTGAAGGCCAGAAGGGACCTCTAGCATGGTCTCATCTGGCCAAGACCTCTCCCCACACTGTCTGCTCCCGGCTAGCCACGTACCACCAAGGCAGCCACAGAGGTAGGACACCCCGCAGCCGGTTTGCTCGCCTAGGCGTGCAGGCTGCCCTGCACTCGGTCCCTTGCTCTGAGCCAATGCCTCCGGCTCTTTGAGTTCCAGGCTGAGCCATGGCATCTGGTCGTGCCCTGAGGCAGTGAAACAAGCGAGCTGTTTTATAGTCTCTGGCTGTTCCAGTGGCTTTAACTGCTTTTAATGTTTGTTTGTGAGATCTCCTGCATCTCAGCCCTATCATCTGGTTTCCATGGGGCTTCAGGAGACATTTGGACATTGGTCCCTCAGCTGCTGTAAGCCGCTTGCCTGGTTGATGGGCCTGGAGGATCCTCTCAAACCAGCTTGGCGCTGGGCATTCGGCTGTCAGAGCTAAAAGCCCCATGCCCAGAGTCTGCCTCAGCAGCCCTGTCTGCTATGGGATCTGCTTCGCCCCACTTCTCCGTTTCACTCCAAGGTCAAGCCAGTAGCTGCACTCACAGTTAAACCAACAGTGCTTGCCCCTGGGTGGTGTCTGGTTCCTCTCAGCACCCTGGCAGACAGCCGGTGTTCGTGTAGTGATACTGTACTTTATTTGCTAGGTGTATTACCATAGTACCTGGGTGCCCCACTCATGTGCCAGGACCTCATTGGGCTAGGTGCTGTACATACGCAGATGTGTAAAGCCTCTAGCTAAACAAGTTCTTCAGTTCCTTGATATTTATGGATTAACATATTTTAAGACCCAAAGGCCATTATGATCATCTAGTATTAACTCCTGCCTTACATAGGCCCTAGGATTTCACCCACTAATTCCTGCATTGAGTCCAAGAACTTGTAGTTGAACTAGAGCCTATCTTTCTGAAAGAAGTCCAATCCTGCTTTAAAGACTCCGGATGATGGAGAATTTACCATATCCTCAGGGAAGTTGTTCCAATAGTGAATTACTCTCATTTTTTTTAAACTTGCACTTTATTTACAGGTAGATTTTTTCTAACTTCAATTTCTAGCCACTGGATCTTGTTCTGCCTTTATCTGCTAGGTGAAAGGGCCCCCATACAAATATCTTCTCCCTGTGTAGGTATTTACAGACTACGATCAAGATGAGCCCATTTCTTTCTTGTTTGCTTTGACCAGCAGTGAAATAGTTAACAATGATGACATTTAAATGACTGTCACTAGGTTTCAGAGATAACAACACACTGAGGTGAATGGGGACAGTTTGCCTCCATCAAATCTCATTTCAGGTTGTCCACATACATCACTAGCATCACTGCATCTGTTATACAATCTGAATTGTGTTGTCAGTTGGTGTACATGTGTGTTCTCGGTATATGCTGTCCCAGTCCTGCGCAGACAGTTGGTTCAGCAAACCTCAATGATACTACCCAGAAAGACCACAGGCTTGTTTCGGTGGCAAAAAGGCTCAGGCAGGTTTATCTAAAAAGCACTTTATCAGCGTTCCATACATCGCATGGGCATACTGCATCTATGCTCGAGGATGTACCAGCACATTCAGTGGTGTAAAGTCATCCCCTAAGCCAGTACAAAGAATCAAGGGATGTACCTCAATATTTCTGGGGTGAAACAAACAACTTACATGCCTCATGACATCTGTTTGTTACCTCCCCTTGTACCTTGTTCCTGATGTCTCGGACAAAACACCCCTATTCATTATTCTGTCAAATCATCTTATCTTGTGCTAGGTTGGGGTGTATCTGTGCTAGTCTCCTGGAACATATTTATGTTAATATCTAGTGACTAGTACTTCTTAGGTGCGCCTGTGTTTTAGCAATGCTAATAGTATCTTTGCCAAGTTCATATAACGGACAGTGAACTTGTAAGCAAGCGTCTGCTCCATGACAGGACCTGATGTTTGCTCATAGCATGGCCTGAGGTTGCTGACTGTGGTTCAAGCCTCAGATCTTGCACCAGGCCCCATGCTCCAGGCTCTCTCTCTATTACATTCCCCTGCTTTTTGTCTTTTTTATGGAGAGGAGATTTACCCATCATCCCGGAACAGCATCATGCATGGACTGAATATGACCCAGTGGGCTAACCACTGTTATATGGCCACCTTGTGTTATCCACACATTCGTGCCCCAGCTGTCCTTTGGTGTTCACATTCCCTCGTACAACCTATGGACAGTTTCCTTCCGTCAATAATTTTAGTCCCATATACTGGGCCTGGCAATGTTAGGTCTGGGACTTTAGTTGAGAGGTGGAGTCTTAGAGTTGTTCTGAAATAGTGGGATAGGCATTATTAGTGTATCCCACAGTGCTATGTATATGAGGAGTAAAACAGAAATTTGGAGTAGTGACATCACAAATGAGGCCTATGACGGGTTAGATCACAGAACCCTCCTTGGGAACTGCCACCTGATGTGCCAAGACTACCTCTGTTCCTGCTTTCCCTGCCAGCTCGGGACCCCAGCACCCTGGCTTGCTGAGCCAGACACGCCTGTCTGCTCCAACAAAGACCCAGGGTCTGAATTACTTGCCCCAAAGCTGCAGGTTTACCTGAAAACAGCTCACAGAAGTGTTCCTGTCTTTAACACTCAGATGCCCAACCCCCAATGGGGTCTAAACCCAATCAATCCGTTTTACTCCGTATAAAGCTTACACAGGGTAAACTCATAAATTGTTCGTCCTCTATAACACTGATAGAGAGATATGCACAGCTGTTTGCCTCCCCCCAGGTATTAATACATACTCTGGGTCACCAAGAAAAATAAAATAAAACGCACAAATCTATGTCTAATCAAACTGAATACAGATAAACTCACCCTCAGAGATGCTTCAGCAAGTTTTTTCCTCAGACTGGATACCTTCCAGGCCTGGGCACAATTCTTTCCCCTGGTACAGCTCTTGTTCCAGCTCAGGTGGTAGCTAGGGGATTCTTCATGATGGCTCCTCCCCTTTATATATCTTTTGCATAAGGCGGGAATCCTTTGTCCCTCTCTGGGTTCCCACCCCCTCCTTCTCAATGGAAAGACACCAGGTTAAAGATGGATTCCAGTTCAGGTGACATGATCACATGTCACTGCAAGACTTCATTACCCACTTACCAGCACACACGTATACAGGAAGATTTACAGGTAAAACACAGCCATCTGCAGACAGTTGTCCTTGTTAATGGGAGTCATCAAGATTCCAAACCACCATTAATGGCCCACACTTTGCATAATTACAATAGGCCCTCAGAGTTATATTTTATATTTCTAGTTTCAGAAACAAGAGTGGTACATTTATACAAATAAGATGATCACACTCAGTAGATTATAAGTTTTGTAATGATACTTTACAAGAGACCTTTTGCATGAAGCATATTCCAGTTACGTTATATTCACTCATTAGCATATTTTTATAAAACCATATAGACTGCAACGTCACAAGGCCTTCATATATAAATATCTTGTAATTAGTTACCACACAGTACTGTCCATACATGTTATAAGTTACCCTTACTGCTGGTTGTTACCATCTGGTAAGTTTCGCTAGGCAGGAGACAGGAGTGGCTAGCTTCTCTATTCCATTGGATTGGCCTGAATCATTGTGGCCACACAATAAGTTGCAGAGTCAGCAACATTTCTGGCATCACAAGCCATGGTGTGATGCTCTTTCGGTTTGCATTGCTCCACAATACACCAGTAGTTGATGTAGATCCAGTTGTTTTTTGTAGATGTTGTCTTCCAGATGACCTACTGAATGGACAGTAATAAATTTATCAGCTATTGCTATGTCAAGGTTCAATATTGGTAACCAGTCACTGAACAAGACTGTTTTGAAGAACATGTGCCTTAGTTAGGGTGCAGTGTTACTGACCCAAAAATGTATGACTGGTACTAACAGGGAATTCGTCTATACAATTTGATATATTGCCATTTCACCACTGTTTTTGTTATACACTGAGGGAGATGCCAGTTAGCTGTTTATTAATAATAAGGTGAGACAATTTTCTCTCTCTCTTTTAAATATTCTCTAATGAGTTGGTTATCGTTATTATGTAACTCTCATAAGTGGTACAATGAATATATTTACCGGTTTGTTTTTTCCTTGCGTTCATATTGTTTACTGCAATTAGTTTGTTAATTTTGACTTGATTTGGTTAAACCGTTTAGCAATGTCATGCAATTTGTAAATGGTGTACTGGTTCTTCAGTAGCCAGACCCTTAATATCATGAATTACAGGTTCAGAGACAGTTTCCAGCACCTGGTGGTCAAAATATTTAATGTTTTGTTACATTTATATACTGTGATAGACCCAGGCCAGTTGGGTACAGCAGAGTAGCAGAAGGCAGATATACAGGCCACTCGATTAACAGTTTTCTGTTCCCTGACTGACCAGAGCAAGAGCTGCTTCAGGCTAATGAGAACACCTGACTCCAATTAACCTGCAAAGAGTCAGGTGAGGCCATTAAGCTAATGTGACCACCTGACTCTAATTAAGGCCCCTCTGATGATATAAAAGGGCTCACTCCAGTCAGGCAGAGGAGAGCTAGGGAGCCAGAGGAGAGGAAGTGCGGCTGAAGGGCTGGTTAATGACGACACCCTCAAGTCATTGGTAAGGGAGCCCTAAGGTAAGGGTGAAGAAGGGAGAAGCAGGAGAGCTGTGGGGAAGTGGCCCAGGGAAATATAGCAACTCTGGCAGTGAAAGGTAGGCTGCCAACAGCTGCTACCATTAGGGTCCCTGGGCTGGAACCCGGAGTAGAGGGCGGGCCCGGGTTCCCCCCAACCCACCACTACAAAAACACCTCCTGGGAGGGGAAGACAGGCCCCTGTCAAGACAGGAGGCTAAACTGTTTTAGTATGAGGCAATAGGAGCAACAGAGACTGTGGGAGTTCCCTCACCAACCTCCTTGCTGGCTTATGATGAAGAGGGCTCAGTAGACTGTATCCCTGGCCCTAGAGAGAGAAGGGCTACGTGGAGGGTTGCAGTGAGCCTCTGAAGCTAGCATAAACCACCTGGAAGCGCAGGACCCACGGGGACAAGGTTGGAGCTCTGCCACAATACATATATTTTCCATATTACCCTGTTCCAAATAGGTCTCCAGATTCAGATAATCTTGCAATATACCCAAAAATTTCATCTAGAGTTTGGAGTCTCCTATTTTGAGAGATACCAGACTACAGAATAGTCTTTTACCCAGCCCTTGAGTCTTGTGCACATTCCTGATAAAGTGCTAGTATATTAAATAACAAAGATGTGTACAGTAATAAAAAAGTTGCTTTTACACAGTAGCCAAATTCATTAATATTTCAGTGACAAAAATGTAAAACCACAGGCACATGAATTTACTTTGCTCAATAATTTACAGTTTAAATAACAGTTAGACCTGGCCCAGCTAATGGTTTCTATAATGTCTCTGTAGATGATTGAATACTCAGTTGTCCATATATGGTAGACTGAGGTGTAAATGACCAGTCTGCTATATATAAATCACTTCATTTTTCTTTTCCTGATGCTCAGGGGTTCCTTCACTGTACGTTGATATCTTTTGGTGTCTTTGGTCTGTGGGATGAACCCCCTATGTAGATGAAGTTAGTTAACATAATACAATTGTTTGTTTGTTTTATATTTCTCTTGTTTTCAAGTAGCCCAAATTTAATACACAGGTTAACTTATTTTTTGTACAATGTAATAGGGACCAAGTCTTCTATAACACAAGCTACGCTTTTGTTCTGATTTTTCCAGTTCTTAAGCACATATATATCTGCTTCAGATGCTTTTGCAGTTTTTGCATAGACATTCATTTTTACTCCCTTAAAATGTGCATTACTTATTTTTTTGTACTAAATATAGTGATTTACTGCTAAAATAGATGCCCACAATCTTCTGTGACAAGGTGTATTGCTTTCCCCTGCTGAGCACTCTGTTTTAGCAAAAGAGGTAGTAATAAAATTTTTACTCAAGCTTTTTAGAGTTAATTTGTTAACTATTTGGATGTACCAACTTTAATAACTACTACTTCCCTTTAGCCTAACATAAGGTCTATGCAAACTCTTTGAGGGTATTAAACTTTCATGACACTTGGTTGTGCTTGGGAGACAAAGGTGGAAACCTGTTGAAATTGTTTAGCATTAACATTTTGCAACATAACCATAGTACATATTGTTATATTTTTAACATTTTTGCTATAACATACTTATTACTTTGCAAAAAAACTTGCATCCGAAGAAGTGGGTATTCACCCACGAAAGCTCATGCTGCAAAACGTCTGTTAGTCTATAAGGTGCCACAGGATTCTTTGCTGCTTATACTTATTACTATATTTTAATATTTTATAAAGGTGCAAACAAGTTTATAAAAACCCAAGCAAAAATTGACATTTTGTTAATATTACTTTTTCATTAATGTTGAGGATCCCCTTACATTTTTTCCTTTGAATAAAAAAATTCTGATTAATAAAAGAGAATTATTTTTGTTTGCAATTGCATTATTTGTTGAGGCAAAAATATATGTACACATATTTATAACTTAGGCCTTTGCAAAAAAACTGGTTATTAATAATATTATGATTGCACCTCAACCATAACATTGAAATAGTGTTACCACTTATATTTTAAAAAAAGGATAAAATTGACTTTTGTTGCTACAAAATTTAAGAAAAAAGTAGTCACATGACACACACAACATATGACACAAGACAACATACATGACATACAGGACAAACTTACAATTAAAGATGAATGGCACCAGAATTGTATTTATAACTATACAAGAAAAGTCATTAAGAGCTAAGTTATTAAAGTAATGAGTTTTAGAAAACAGACAGGTAAAGAAAAGAGTTAAACATTTAAATAAGTGAGTTTAGCAAACTGAGAGAGGATATAAAGGAAAACTTAAGCAGTATGTAAAAATATTTGAAAAAGGTTATATTGTTAGCTCTGAGTGAGGAGTGGGGCTTTGTGGGTTAAAGGAGGAGATTGGGAACCCGCACCCCTGGTGTTTATTCTGGCTCTGAGAGGAGAGTGGGAGTTGTTACCTGCTCTTGCAAAACCTGAATTTGTTCCCCCGGTGTCTGTTGCTTTTGTCTCCATGCCAAATGGATTGCAGGAGTGCCTTTCCCTGCTGCAGTTAACCATTTCTGTGCAACTCCATGAGTTAATGCATCAATTCTGGGTGTTAACCTGGTCACTTTTTAGCTTTTGAAATTGACATTCTTTTTTGTCCACTCCCCTGCAATCAAGTCACACCTCCTGTCTCCTAATATGCTCTGTTAACTGCTCCATTTTCTCCTTCATCTGATTTACCAATTTAGTGAAAGAATTGTTTGCTACTTCTCCCTCCAGTGCACTTATTTCTCTCATTCTAACAGGCAGGAGCCTAGGTTTCAGTTTTGGTTTTACCGGTACCTGGCTCCCATCATACAGTGATGGTTGCAGTATGGCGCCCCCTGCCCATGGATTGCTTGGTAGCTCTTGGTCTGGGTCATTGCCAATATCCCCACTCCAGCAACCATTCCAATCATTCCATTTTCCATCTTTTAATTTTACTTAGGCCACCTTTTTCAATTTCGGTCCTCATTCTTCAGGCCCTGCACAATTACTCAAAATCTGCTGTTGCCAAACAAGATTTATAATGGGGGATGGCACTTCTCTTTTTTGCAGATTATCTACAACAGTTTCCGATTTTCTATTCTGTTCCTGTGCTTTCCAGTGCTCTATTGCTTCTTCTAGTTGTTTTGTGTCGTCTATGACTTGCCCTGCCAATTTCATGGCATATTGTGTAAGCCAATTTACAGCCATATCCATTAATTTCAATATTCTACCCTTATTATTACCTCTGCCATCACTTTATATATTCCAGTCCATGTTTCCTCACTATCCTTTTTGAACTCATATGGACCTTCTTTGCTGGCTATCCAGAGTGTCCATACCTCATCAATCTCTGTGGAGATATTTAGGGAGGGGAGGAGAGGATTATCTCCCTCTAATTTATTGATCTGTTTTGATAGAGATGGGGTGAATTTCAATTCCCTTCAATATTGCCCAGCCTGGTATTTCCATGTCTGTATGTAACCTCCAGTATCGGGGTTGTTTTAATGTGGTTTGTTAAATGTGTGTTTGTTAGAGACACAAAATGCATTCCCATCTAAGCACTGACCTAGCTTTAGGGTTCAGGGTGACCTTTCCTGGAAAAGACACATAAACCTCAGGTAGAAAAACAGGAGGGTTAATATTTAACCTCCTCTTTTTGCTTTCACTTTCCTTGGTCACAGTTCAGTCCCTTTGTTCAGTGTATTGAAAGTGTGTGATCCATGCCCCACAGGCACACACTCAAATCCCATTTTAAAGTCTTGGTTTTATTAACACTGGAGCCCCGCATCTGGCACTGAGGGATGGAGAATCTTCCAGATTGTGGTCTAGTTTAATTTTCTGAAAAAAGGTAAGAGCCTCTGCTTTAATTCCAAATCCTCCACTTGTGTTGATGGGTGGGGCTGCATTAACTTCAGGGGAGTTCTGACCTTTTACACTCATTGGCTTGGGGAGCACATTGAGGAGAACGGTGGCTGAAATCTATAGCTGAGTTCGTAGTGGGAAGAATGAAAGATAAATTATGATTCTTTAAACAAATGTGTCACCTCTTCTTCTTGACATTTTCCTTTTTTACTTGGTTGGTTGATCTGTCTGAGGGTTTACTAGCAGATAGAACAGGGGGCTATAGTCTAGGATGCAGAGGCAGTGGTGGATTACCGCATGGACCCTGGACAATTTGGGGGCCCCGCAAGAGCACCGGAACTCTGGCCCCGCCCCCTGCTCCTCCTCCCCCCCCCCGACTCCCTATGTCCTGTTCCTCCTCTTCCTCCTGAGGGCCTGTCCCCTGTCCCAGCCAGAAGACGGAGCCTGTGGTAGGGTGAGCCTATTCCCCCTGCCCCCATGCAGAGTAGGGTGACCAGAGTAGGGTGACCAGTCAGCAAATGTGAAAAATCGGGATGGGGAGGGGGGGTAATAGGAGCTTATATAAGAAAAAGACCCAAAACTCGGGACTGTCCCTATAAAATTCAGAGCTGGCAGAGCTGCTCACCTGAGCCCCTCTCCCTTCCCCCTCACACGACGCGGAGGTGGCTCAACTCCCGCCCCCTACAGTGCACAGAGCTGGCCCGAAGTCCCCTCTCCCCCATGTGGCATGCCCCACAGTTTGGGGTCCACTGCCCTAGGCTGTCACCCAGGGAGCCCACATAGCTGTGGGGAGCCCCAACCCTCCACCTGCCCTGGGCGGGAGTTTGGGGGCCCAAGAGAAGTTCCTGGCCCATGTCCGTGCCTCCGAGGGTGCACTGCCCAGAGCGGGGGGGAGGGGGGGGAGGCAGGGCTCCTCACAGTAGCCCAGGCTCCCTGGGCAGCTCTGACCACAGCCCAGCTTCCAGCCAGACCAGGGGGTGAGGCCTTGGGGGGAAGGGAAGGAGCCGGGGTGGGGCCCTGTGATAGGGAGAGGATGTGAGGGGCCCAGTTGTTCTTTGTGCCCAGGGCCCCATATATCTTAATCCACCTCTGTGCAGAGGTTATAGTCCATCTCTTCTGATGATTCATTTTTTTACTTCGGGCAAGTCACATGTTAACAGCTTCAGCCTTTATTGCCACCAGATGGAAAATAAGAATGATACAATGTATCCGCCATTTTAAAGTGCTTGAAATCTTCAGCTGGTTGATGTTCTATTAAATCAAATCTTTGTTTTTTGTTATTTATTAATTATTTATTATTATTATAATTATTATTTACTGGTCTCTGTCTGATTGTCTCTATAACATTGTGTTGTAATAATATATAGAGGTCCAATATTTTTTTTAAAAAACTTCCTAAATATTTCTGTGGATAAAAGCACTGTGCTCAGTTTACTGTCACTCATAGGCTTATGTTATTAGTTAGGACAGCTGCCAGATATTTCTGAGTGTTCACAGATCTCAAAAGTTATATACATTTTAGAACAAATAATTATTTAACTGAAAAGTCATATCTGAAATTCACTATTTTCATCGATCATCATCATCATCATCATCATCATCATCATCATCAGGAGAACGTTGGAGCCCTAGTCATATTATCTGTGATGCTGACAGCAGAAGCCAGGAGCAATTCATTGTGCTGGGGGCTATTGAACAAGTTTTCTGGTTTAGACGATGTGCTACCAATACTCTCTCACAGCAGTTGCTTTCGGAAATACAAAAGGAAGTCGAATTTGGCACATATCAGACTTGTATTGAACCCAGGACAGAAAACAGACTCAATCTGATCAGAGGGAATCATAGTCACCTGCTTCTATAGCTACCAGAGCAAACACATTGTCCAGCGCTTGGTCCTTTTGCATTGTTTGCTTGCGGGGTGGGGGTGGGGGTGGGGGGAGGTTGGGAGGGAGGGAAATAACTCACACACAAGACAAGAAACATCGTAAAATGGAAACATTTGGAGAGCAACCAATCTAAGGGAGGCAGCACTCAAAGAGGCGATAACATGTGCTGACAGAACAAGGAGTAATGGTCTCAAGTTGCAGTGGGGGAGGTTTACATTGGATATTAGGAAAAACTTTTTCACTAGGAGGGTGGTGAAGAACTGGAATGGGTTACCTGGGGAGTTGGTGGAATCTCCTTCCTTAGAGGTTTTTAAGGTCAGGCTTGACAAAGCCCTGTCTGGGATGATTTAGTTGGGTTTGGTCCTGCTTTGAGCAGGGGGTTGGACTAGATGACCTCCTGAGGTCCCTTCCAACCCTGATATTCTAGAATTTGTTATTTTTCTGTTTAAAAACTTTCTGTCATTCAACCAGAAACCAGAACTAATACCAACTGATGACCAATCATACACCATGAATAATGAGTAGTCACAGACAGGTCATGGGCTAAAACAGGTCCATCTTATTTATTGGTAAATACCTAAGAAATAATAAATATATTCACAGATTAATGGAATATATTTGTAAAATCAGGATCAGTTCATTAATAATTGGCTGAGATTTTTCAAAAACATCTATTTGAGCTAGGAGATCAAGTCCCATTAAATAATCAAGGAAACGTGCTCCTAAGTCATTCAGATCATGTCTACACTAGGAAAAAGGTATCTTACACATGTTAATTAACAAGTAGTAGAATCCTAAGCATAGACATGGCAGTTGTAGTGTTAGCAAGTCAAGATAAACCCACCCGCCTTGTCTATTCTAGCATTTTAAAATGTTAGTTAACGTGCACTATAACATACCTTTTCCCAAGTGAAGTCAAGGCCATAGACACATTAAAATCCCCCCTTGACCTTCCACCTCAAGTCTCATAAGCATTGAAGCTTACACATCCTGTATAGTTTCATATTTCATCATGTCATAATTATTAGCTGGGTAGCGACTTCATACAGATCTTCATATAGATAGAGTTTATCAAACTATTTGCTGAAAATAAGATTTATGAGGAACTTTGGGTAAAATCACTGAAATGCTTTTGAAAATTTTACCCACAATCTCATGACCAGCCAAAGACGAAAGAAGGCATTTCTGGGCATTGCTGTCACCTGGGAAACAAGGTAAAGAGACTGGTTGTGATATGGACGCTGTGGGTCGAAATCTGCCTTCATTTAAAACCATCCAAACCCACTGACTTTGCTTAAGTTGCAAAGTTGTAGCTAAAGGGGGAATATGGCCTTGTACATTTTACTGCTTCATGGCTTGATTCTAACTCTCATTTACCAGGAGAAACTCCATCACCAATGTTGCTAGGCTGGTGTAAAAACAATGTGAGTGGAAAATTAGCCCCTCAGTAAATACTTTGCTTCTTAAAAATAATGGATCTTGAAATATATTGGGCAAAATTAACACTTATAGGCTGGATGTTAACAAAATTAAATTTCAAAGGCACTCCAGACTAAACAACTGATACAGATAAACTCAGCAAATGTGCTCTCTGACGGTACATACTAATTGTTTGAGTTACAGAGGAGAAGGGATGTCATGGTGTTATTCAGAAACGAGTGAGGCCATGACTATGTTTGTTTGTTTTGTCTGCCTAAGAAAGAAACAGTGCATATTGTTATGGTGAAAGGTGCAGATGGCTAGCACATTACAGTCATTGATGGATAACCCTCTAAGCGAGGGGACTCATCCCTGCGGGGCCTCCTGCTGGTTGTCCTTGGGAATTAGCTCACCAGCCCTCCGGAGCGCCCCCTGCAGGCTGGTAATCCGCCTTACTGCTGGCCCCATGTCCCTCCCAGGACCTTGGTGCCCCTTTTATCTGGAGTGCTGCCCACCCACTAATCTCACTTTGCCTCAGTGTTAGGCTACTGCCAGTCCCCATCTAGCCCCCCCCCGCTCACTGGGGCGGACTGCAGTGTAAGCCACTCATCATAGTCAAAGGGGTTCGGACCTGCTGCCTCTGCCTACCCATAGGCTGCCCCCTGCAACCCTGCACCTATTTGGCCTGTTGTCAAGCCTGCAGCTTGGGGCTTTCCAGGCCGGAGCTCCCAGCTCCTCTGGCCCTTCCCCAGCCCTGCTCCAATCTAGGTTCCTTGCTTGGCACCTTGCAGCCAGGCCCTTCTCCGTCTACAGGCAGACGGAGACTGCCTGGGCTTCTGGCTCACAGCCTCGTATAGGGGCCAGCTGGGCCTGATTGAGGCTTGGCCACAGCTGAGCCTACTTTCTCCAATCAGCCCAGGCTTCTTGCCCCAGCCACAGCCCTCTCCTGGGATGTTTTAAGCCCCGAAGGGCAGGAGTGGGTAACCACCCCGCTACAACCCCCCAGCACAAAATTCCCCTTAGAAGATATCACACAGTAACCTCCCCAGTGGGCTATTATGGGTTCTGTGTGGTCAAAGCGCTCTTCTTTGGCTTGCACATACACAGACACTCAGGGAAACTATTCTGAATTAACTAACGGGGTGAATGAAGGTGAATTAGTTAAACTGTAGTAAACTCCAATGTGGATGCTCGCCTTCAGAATTAATGTGGCCTTAATTAAACTACATTAAAGCCATTTGAATTCTGAATAAGAGTATCCACATCGGGATTTAATGTGAGTTGACTAATCCACTTCAAAAATTCAGTGAGATTATTTTTCCTGAGTAGGCAAGGCCTTGTGTCTCTGGCTTGGTCTACATTTAAAATTTAGGTTGATATGGCAACTGTGCTCAGGGATGTGAAAAATCCAGAGAGAGAAAGACAAGCTTTTGATCTTACTCAGAACTCTTCTTCAGGTCTAGGAAATTTACTCAGAGTGTCACAGCTAAATCCAAACCCCTAAATGCCGTAGCTATGCCAATTTAACCCTCAGTGTAGACGCAGCTAGGTCAATTCAGGGACAGTACTTGGTCTTGCTAGTGAAAGCAGGGGACTGGACTCAATGACCCTTCAAGGTCCCTTCCAGTTCTATGAGATAGGTATATCTCCATATATTAATGGAAGAATGCTTCTGTTGACCTAGCTACCATTGCTCAGAGAGGTGGTGCTCCAACAGTGACGGAAATACCCCTTCTGTCAGTGTAGGCTGCATCTCGGAGTTATGCTGGCAAAGCTACAGCACCTATGCTGCTATAGTCCCCGTAGAGTAGATATGGCCTCAGAATGGTAGCACAAAAGGAGGATGTTCAGGCTCATCTTGCCAGGTGAGCAGCCCTGGACTAGGGCTTTCCCACACCAAAAAAATCAGGGGCTGGGGCAGAAAAAGGATTCTATGAAGCAGTGTGTCTGGAAAGAGAAGCAGAGGCCCAAGACAGCTGCCAGTCCGTACAAGGCAGGAGTGCCTGGCCAGAGATTTCTGCAGAAGGGAGTGGTCTGTATGTGTTTGTTACCACCCGGTTGAAAGGAACAAGACTCATGTACATTTAGTAAATAAACAGTATCACTGATTTGTCCTGTAATTGGCGAATTGTCCTGCCAGGCCCTGAATTCTGCTACTGCTCTGTAAAGGGGAAAGTTTGTTTGTTTGTTTGTTTGTTTGTTTTTCTTTCTTTCTTTCTTTCTTTCTTTCTTTCTTTCTTTCTTTTTTTCTTTCTTTCTTTCTTTAATTTTTTATTTATTTATTTTAAAATTTAGCTTTAAATTAAAATAAGAACATAGGAACATAAGAATGACCATAAGTCATCAGACCAAAAGTCAATCTAGCCCAGTAACCTTTCTTCCTGCCCATCCTGGCCAATAGCCATTAATGGGCCTATCCTTCATGAATGTATCTAGTTCTTTTTTGAACCCTGTTATAGTCTTGGCCTTCACAACATCCTCTGGCAGATTTCCACAGGTTGATTATGTGTTGTGTGAAGAAATACTTCCTTTTATTTGTTTTAAACCTGCTGCATATTAATTTCATTTGGTAACCCCTAGTTCTTGTGTTATGAGAAGGAGTAAATAACACTTCCTTATTTACTTTCTCCACACCAGTCATGATTTTAAAGACCTCTACCATATGCTCCCTTAGTCGTTTCTTTTCCAAGCTGACAAGTTCCAGTCTTATTAATCTCTCCTCATATCGAAGCTGTTCCATGTCTCTAATAATTTTTGTTGCCCTTTTCTAAATCTTTTCCAATTCCAATATATCATTTTTGAGATGGGGCGACCACATCTGTACACAATATTCAAGATGTGGGCATACCATGGATTTATATAGAGGCAATACGATATTATCTATCCCTTTCTTAATGATTCCCAACATTCTGTTAGCTTTTTTGACTGCTGCTGCACATTGAGTGGATGTTTTCAGACAACTATCCACAATGACTCCAAGATCTCTTTTTTGAGAGGTAACAGCTGATTTAGACCCCATCATTGTATATGTATAGTTGGGATTATGTTTTCCATGTTTTCCAATAACATGAAATAAAATAAAATAAGCATGTGCCTAGCCAAGTATATGGGTGTCCTTGCCATAAATTACAAATAAACAAATAAAATTAGAGAGCCAATGTGCGTGAAGAATCATCTTCTATTAGACCAACTTCTCTTGGTGAGAGATACACGCTTTCAAGTTTACATAGAGCTCTTCGTCAGATCTGGAAAACTTACTGAATGTCACAGATAAATACAAAATGGAACAGATTGTTTAGCATAAGTAGTTACATATTTCAAGGGATCAAAATAAAATAAAATAAAAATAAATAAAACTGGATCTCGGCATCCCTGCCATAAATTACAAAAAAATAAAATTACACAACCAGCAGAACATAAAGTTTCCATATAAGAACTCTGATTCCCCTCAAAAGCCCCTTTCTGCAGCACCTTGCAGTGAAATGGACTGAAAACTTTCACATATTATTTCAAATGGAAACTGCTTCACTTGAAGAACTGTCAAGTTCACATCATATATACCAGGAGCCAGATAAAAACATAAATACTTTTTCTGAAAGGTTGCACATAACATGACTTTGCTTAGAATTGAAAAGGACAACATACAAGAACCAAATCAGAGAGAGAGAAAGCAGGCTGCTCTCTAAAAAAACAGAGCGGCACCACTCACCCAGCCTTAGCCGAGGCTGACTGGTTGCACACTGACTCTGATCCCATGCTTACATACAAAACCCCCTGCCTGCAAGCAGGACCAGGGAAACCCCTGGGAATTTAAAGTCATAGATCATACTTTTAATACAGTTTTCAATACATCAGTAGAACCTCATTGTATTTTGCTTTCTGCCTTTCTCTCCTGACTAGGATGATGGTGTGGAGAGCCATGTGCCTTTACAATGACTCCAATTCAGAAAACCATCAATTTTCAGAAAAGCACATGCTGAGCTTAAAAAGGACTTATGTGCATACTTTGCTGAACTTGGGTCTATAACAGGTGCTCTCACATTTTCAGTATATCATTATGTTGACTCTGAAAATAATTCTGCTTATGAGAAAGGGCAATGTGTACACTGATATCTCTGCTATGAGATGTTAACTTCTCTTCTCATTCTTTCTCCATTCAGATCTCCCATGGGTATGTTTCAAATCCTACCCTGGGTACGGTGACCATATGTCCAATTTTGGCCAGGCCAGTCCCTTTTTAAAGCCCTGTCCCAGTCGTCCCAATTTTTTTTTTGGCAAAAGTGGGCATTTGTCCCATTTGCTCTTGCTGACTTAATCAGTTGGCAAGAGCAAATGGAACAAATGCCCACTTTTGTCAAAAAAGTGTGGTGTGGTGCAGAGGAACGTGTGGAGGGGCAAGCTAGCATGCCAGCCTTGTGCAGAGGGCAGGCAGGGCTCGAGTGAGTGGCTTGGGCAAGCCCCGTGCAGTGTCCCGTGTTCCCTTTGGGAAATATGGTTATCCTAACCCTGGGGGCCAAATGAGCCCATATCAAAACTATTTATTGTGAATAATAATGTCTAGTGCTTTTAAATGGACTTTTTTCATATGTGACAAAGAATTACATGTTATTTTCAACGAGGTACAAGAGAAAGAAGTAGGTTTTGGCTACACCTGGTAATCCTGACAGCACCCTCTTTAGCGCCACTAGATAACCCAGTGGAGTTTGCTGGTTGTCTGCTCTAGGAGAATATTCATACACCTCAGAGTCAGGCGACAGAGGAATGTTTGATGGTATCAGTATGTGCCACACCTTCTGTACTGTGTGCTCAATGCAACAAATGGGCATGTCAGAGCTGGTAATAAAATAACAGAGATACATTGAGACTGGTGTTGAGGAGATTGCTGGAGGTGCAGCAATAAACACACTGGAGATATCAAAGTCCTTGAATGGCTGAAAGAGACGACAGATGGGGGGGGGGGGGGAAAGGGGCGGGGCGGAACAATGTAATGAGTCAAAAACTTCCCTGGCGTAACACCATTAGATATCTGTGTTGAATTTGATCCAGTGGATCTGTTATGTGCACTCCATTTGGGAAGAATCAGAAAGGCCTAAAAAAAGTTCAGAGCCTTAATGCCCACCCAGAGGGCACACACATGAATGGTGAGTTTAGAGTGAAAGTTTTGTTGGTGAAAAATACCACCAGGAGTCTGCAGAGATAATCTGTGGGGGCAGTTTACTCCTCATTCTGCTGCTGTCACTCCTGTTGAGTAACGCCTCACTCTACCAGTGGTCTCCCTAGCCAAGAGCTTCAAAATGGACTAGTCATGTTGGGTGCCCAATTTGAGAGACCTTGAAGGGGCCTGAATTTCAGAAAGAGCTGAGGAGCCCCACTCTGAATGTCAGGACGTTTTAAGGTCTCTCAAGCTGGGCAGCCAAAATCAACAGTCAGTTTAGAAACTCTTGGCCAATAGTTCAATAGGACTGTTCATAGCATAGGGTACCAACCTGCATGAGTCCAGCCCACAGTGTCCATGTAAAAAGAAGGGTGAGCTCAGCAGTACGATCATCCTCAGACAGCCAAACACAGCCCCCATGTAGACAAGCCATTTTGTGCTGATAACTTATGTAGATTTTTTTTAGTGACTTGTGTCTTTAAGGCTATGTCTATATTACAATAAAAAACCTGCAGCACCAAGTCTCAGAGCCTGGATCAACTAACTTGGGATCGTTGGGCTCTGCCTGCGGGGCTAAAAACTGCAGTGGGGACATTCAGGCTCAGGTTGGAGCCTGGGGGGTCTAAGAACCACCCCATTCGTGGGGTTTCAGAGCCTGGGCTCCAGCCTGATCCCAAATGTCTACACTGAAATCTACAGCCCCACAACCCAACCCCAGCCATCACCATGCTGTGGGTCTTTTATTGCAGTGTAGACATATCCTACACAGCCCATGGTAACTGAAATCCTGGAGACTCTGATGAGTGCAAAGGGGCAGGAAAACTCCTGGATTTCCCTAGCTGAGAATTTCCTCTCTGTAGGGAAGTAAATCCTCTGTCTTAGAGCTTGTGTTGCTGGCCTGCATGCCACCCCAGCTCCTGCAGTGTATGACATAGGGGTATGAACCGGCATGTCTTGAGCATTACAGAACTCCAGTTAAACTGATCGGATGTAATGGCCCTTTGGGGCCATAGCTAGGAGCAGCCCCAGAGCTGGCATAGAACTGGTCCCAGAATTAGGGGGTTACAACCGACTCCTTTGTTCTCCAAACTGCCACATCACCAGAGTACGTCCAGTTGGAACAGGGTGCAGCTAACCGTATGGCTATGCTGCAGTCACTGGGTGTGACTGCAGCTCGAGGGGACATACCTGAGCTAGCTTTAATCTCACTAGCTCAGGTCCTGGAGCGGTGAAGCTACAGCAGCACAGACTAGCCCTGGGAGTAATTATTCTTGGTTCTGGGCTGGTTGGTTTGTACAGCCTGGACTGAAGCTTGTGCTGCTGCAGCTTCACTGTTCCAGGACTCAAGCTAGGGAAATTAAAGATCTCACAGGCACTGACTGCAGCCTAGACACGCCCTGCGTCTCTGGCCCATTGTGCCTCAGGGAGAGTCAGTGCCTCCAGCAGCCCTGGAGAAGGGCAGGCGCTGTGCCAGGCTTGGACAGCAGTGGTGCTGGAATCACATGGCCTTGCCCTCCCTGAGCACTAGGACTATGACAGTGAGTGTCCCTTCCACCACATCAAAGGTTCTCATGTGGTCTCCCACCTCCATTCACTCCCACACTGACTGCACATAGTGACACCCTCCCATATTGTTCAGCCTTCCCTGCAATGTGCAGTGACACAAACGGAAGGGAAGGAACAGCCTGGTGTATTTCAAGAGGGAATAATGCGAAATCAGTTGTCTTGTATTTCTGAGCATCTGTGTCTATTTTGATTGCTGCTCTCATGACACTAAACTGGGAGGAGTGGTAGATACGCTGGAGGGTAGGGATACGATACAGAGAGACCTAGACAAATTAGAGGATTGGGCCAAAAGAAAACTGATGAGGTTCAACAAGGACAAGTGCAGAGTCCTGCACTTAGGACGGAAGAATCCCATTCACTGTTACAGACTAGGGACCGAGTGGCTGGGCAGCAGTTCTGTAGAAAAGGACCTAGCGGTTACGGTGGATGAGAAGCTGGATATGAGTCGACAGTGTACCCTTGTTGCCAAGAAGGCTAACAGCATTTTGGGCTGTATAAGTAGGGGCATGGCCAGCAGATCGAGGGACGTGATCGTTCCCCTCTATTCGACATTGGTGAGGCCTCACCTGGAGTACTGTGTCCAGTTTTGGGCCCCACACTACAAGAAGGATGTGGAAAAATTGGAAAGAGTCCAGCGGAAGGCAACAAAAATGATTAGGGGGCTGGAGCACATGAGTTATGAGGAGAGGCTGAGGGAACTGGGATTGTTTAGTCTGCAGAAGAGAAGAATGAGGGGGGATTTGATAGCTGCTTTCAACTACCTGAAAGGGGGTTCCAAAGAGGATGGATCTAGACTGTTCTCAGTGGTACCAGATGATAGAACAAGGAGTAACGGTCTCAAGTTGCAGTGGGGGAGGTTTAGATTGGATATTAGGAAAAACTTTTTCACTTGGAGGGTGGTGAAGCACTGGAATGGGTTACCTAGGGAGGTGGTAGAATCTCCTTCCTTAGAGGTTTTTAAGGTCAGGCTTGACAAAGCCCTGTCTGGGATGATTTAGTTGGGATTAGGTCCTGCTTTGAGCAGGGGGTTGGACTAGATGACCTCCTGAGGTCCCTTCCAACCCTGATATTCTATCATTCTATGATTTCAGATCAGCCCCCGTCTCTTCCCACATGAGCTACCAGAGGCATGGAGCTACGGGGTCAGCTCTCCAGCTGCTTGTTCTGTACCATACTCCTAGGAGCGATTCCCTTTTCAGGTAAAAGCATTGTTGGTAAAACACTTCTCTGCAGCATAAAATCCCTGGAGAGAGACCCTAAACCTGCATGAAACCCCTGCTGGTATCTGTGTTTCAGCAGAGATAATGTTTTTGTTTGTGTTTTATTAGAACATAAAAAAAAAAATACAAAAATTAAAAAAAATTGAAATTTTTTATTTTTATTTTTTTCTACATTTCTTTAAACACATTTTATCCTTTTTCAACAAGCTCTCAAAGAGCAGCCCTAAGGTCTCCCAGGCAGGCTCTGGTTATTTGGTATGTTTTATCTGTTATACAATGTCTTATACACCAATGGTGCAATAACAAAATGTATCTCCTTTCTTCTTCTTTGATTCTCATCTGTCAGCTCAGGAGCTATAATGAGGATCAAGTGACGTCTTTCCACCACTTTCTGTCTTGAACCAGCTTCATGGCTTCTTTTCTCTTTTTGTTCTATGTCATTGTATCTACCCAATGCATTCTCAGTCTTCCTCTATTTCTAGTTCCTTGCACTCTAGTATGTATTGCCAATATGGTATCCTTTTTGGGTCCATTCCTGACACATGTCCAAATCATCACAGTTATCTTTCTTTAATCTTCTGTAACAGGGTTGTTTCTTGCCCTAGACATTTTCTTCTCACTTCATTTTTTAAAATTTTTGGCAGTCTTGAAACTCTCAGTATCCCCCTCAGCCAGTTCATTTCTGCAGGCAATGTCTTCTGTTTGTTAGCTTTTCTCATACTCCAGCATTCCAACCTGCAGCGCAGTATCGGCACAAGGGTTTCTTTGTTATTGAAATGTATTGAGCCTTCCAGATGTTGCAGTTTTCCAAATGCAGTAACAGCTAGTCCAATTTTTCTTTTTATGTCATCTTCAGAATTCCCATTCTTTGATACTAGCCTTCATTTTTTCCCACTTGTTCTAGCTCTTTGTCTCCACCTTTGATCTTTGTCTCTTCCTCTTGTCTTCCAATTGCCATATTTTTTTTGTCTTCCCTGTGTTGATGTTCAGTCTGAATTTTCTCCTTTCCCAATCTAGCTTTTCAGTAATTCTCTGTAATTCCTCCTTGGTCAATGCTATGAGTCAATATAACCTGCGAAACTCAGGTTCTTAATAATAAGAATGATCTTAGATCCTTAATAAACAATAACAATAGCTTTCAATTACATATTTGCAGAGTATTTCCACTCTTAAATTTATGAAGATAGATTCCTGTCCCACTGCTTGGAATTCATGGCTATTACAGACACCATCAGTTTTATTCTGGACAAACTCTCAGGGTACGATTACACTGCAATCAGAGGAATGACTGAGCTCCGGTAGGAAGCTTGAATCTAGCTAGCTTGGTTAAAAATACCATTGAAGACACAGCTGCATGAACCCCTGTGTGAGCTAGGAATGTGAGTATGTACCCAGAGTTCTGGGTGGGTTTATACATCTAAATCCCATGCCACCATGTGTTCATTGCTCCTTTTAGCCAGGCTAGCTAGATTCAAGCTAGCACTGGCATGCCTATGGAGCTGCAGTCACTCCCCCAGTTGCAATGTGGACACTCCCTCATTTAGGTTTGATTCTTTCAGAAAGTTTTGAAGTCAACTCATCCCCAACTGTCACTGGGATCGTCGGCCAGGATGTGGTCTTACCCTGCCAGATCTCCACTGGGACACAGCCAAACAATATGGAAGTGCAGTGGAAGAAAATCATCCAGGCACATATAGAGACTGTCCATGAATACAGAGCCCAGACAGGCCAGGATGTGCCAGGGCCGAACTACCAGGGCCGGACCGTGCAGTTGAAGGATGGATTCACCTCTGGGAATGTGTCTTTAAAGCTGAAGAACGTCCGACCAGCCGATGGGGGAACTTACAGCTGCTTTGTGAAGTCTAACGAGTGGAGCGCTGATGCTGCAACTGAGCTTAAAATTGCAGGTTGGTGATTTCATTGGGCAGGGTCAGATTTTGCCTGTCCATTATGCAGATGAGCAGTGTGGAGAGGGCACAAGGAGCATTGTTCCTTTGTGTAGTCTGTATAGAGGCCAGGTAGAACTCCAGCCCCTGTCACTGCCGGTGCCCTGAGGGTGCTGAGCAGGAGGCAGACCCATAGCTCTGTCCCAAATGACCAGCCAGTGGAGCTGCCCAGCTCTGCAAGGGGCTGCAAGCTGCATTAGCAGCCTGTGTACACCTAGGAGCTCTGGGGTGGGACAACTCCCCATCTGCCCCTTACTCTAGGCTGTGCCTGTATGGGACAAGTGAGCCCTAAATGCACAGAATATGAAACACTGGTCCTGATTCTCAGTCACACCAAGGACTCCTTTTGCTGCTCTGGCAATGTGGTCTTAAAGTGGGCAGAAATGGGCACCCGAGAATGGGTCCCGAGCAGGTCTCTGGCTGGGGTAATGGTATACAGACAGAATACAGACAGAGTGAAGGTGGCTTAAAGACCCTTCTCTCTTCCATCCTCTCCCCCAAGTGCAGGGACTAGAGAGCGAAGAAACCAGGCCAGACCTCTGAGATCCCTGTCTAAGGGCTTGTGTGCATTTCAGTGTAGACCCACACTACAGCAACAGGAGGGGTTCTCCCATCACTGTAGTGAATCCATCTCCCCGAGAGGCAAATTCTTGCATCAACCTAGCGCCTTCTACACTGGGGTTAGGTCGGCTTAACTGCATCACTCAGGGGTGTGGATTTTTCACCCCTCTAAGCGACGTAGCTGGGCTGACCTAACTTTTGAGTGTAGACCTGGACTGATAGTTGTCATTGGCATGTGGCATTTGGGAGGCGAGGCAGCCATACAACTTGCCTTTATAGCAGAGACTTGCCATGATCTGGAATTCCCAGGAGAAGCAGGTGAAGAATTTCTTTGAACTCCAGTAAGAAAAACACAGAAACTGGGACCATGTCCTGAGTTAAAAATAAAATCATAACAAAGGGACAATGCTGTTTCTCTGAAGATAGTCCCTTCCAAATCTCTCTCATCTCATTTTAGCTGTTGCCTCTGTGTCCATCGAAGTGCTGGGTCCCCAGGGACAGGGGATTGACCTAGCCTGCAGGTCAACAGGGTGGTTCCCCAAACCTGAACTCCACTGGGTTACAAAGAATGGGCAGGATCTGCAGCCTTTGACCAAAATGGAGCAGGATAGTGAACTTCTGTACAGTGTTCTGAGCCGTGCCACAGTCCTGGGAGAGGAAACTGGAGAAATCAGCTGCATTATCCAGAACAGCCTTCTGAAAACAGAACAGAAATCTGTTGTCCTCCTCTCAGGTGAGTCTCGTGCATCATACTTTAATCTTGGAGCCGCTTCTCTGTCCAGAGTCATGTCCCATCAGGCTCTAGTGTCCATATTATTGATATAGAAATGTGGCAGAACACAGCTTCCCACATAACACAAAAGGATGCTGCCCTAATACTGTAACAATGGCCCATTGTGTTAGGTGTTGTACAACTAACTAAACTAGACAGTCGCTGCTCACAGGGTAGGATTAGAACAAGAAGAAACATGCAAAAGGGTGAGCTGGGAGGAAAAGGCAACGGGAAAGGAGGTAGGTTTTGCCTGCAGTGTGACCTAGCAGACAAAGCACTGGACTGGGATTCAGGAGACCCTGGGCTCTGTTTCCAGCTCTGCCACTGGTCTGCTGGGTGACCTTGGGCAAGTCACTTCCCCTTCCTGTGCCTCAGTTTCCCCATCTGTAAAATGGGGATAATGATGCTTTCCTCCTTTGACATCCACTGATAAAATACACTAATAATTAGTCATCTCAGCTCATCACCTGTCTCACCGTTCTGGTGACTTATTAGAACTTGGATAAATTAACCAGTTGCTTAGCAGCAATAGGAGACCCACTTCTAATTTTTATCCCCACAAGGTATCTCTCTAAATCTGATTCCCATTCACTTCTGTGCTCTAACCAGCAAAGGAGACTGGACAGCTTCAGACTCCAAGCTCGTGTGAAATAACAGACAGTAAAATATGTCAGGAATCACTACATTGAGGTACAGTTCCCCCAGTGCAGAAAGCCAGAAAAAGGTTTATGAACCACATTAGCCTTACATAAATCCAACAGGTCTTGAGCTGGTCACCTACCCTGGGATTAATGTTACCTCTGAAGAATGTGCAGTGATGTTCATTGATCACTCAGGGCAGTGGTTGAAACTGATTTTCTTGATCTTGGCATGTGACTTCTAGAATCAGAGGCCTCAGATACTGTAAATGGTGGTAGTTCTACTGACATCAATAAATTACATTTGCTGAGTATCTGACCCATTGACTGCAATGCGGGACCGATTTAGATCAGCTGGGAATCTCGTCCAGTGTCTTTACCATTGACCAAAATTGCTAAGGACCTAGGAGCAGATTACGATGCCCTCGCTGACACTGAATTGTACATTAATCTGAAGTTAGTCCCATTGGTTTCAAAGAGTAAAATACAATTCACTGTGAGTAAGGGTGTCAGAATCTGGTCTACAGAAAACAGGCAGCATAAGAGCAGGAGTGAATTTGGGATATCCAGTCTGGCAGCTCTCCTGCTCAAGGGCTAGATTATCAGATGGTGTAAATCAATGGCAATTTACACCAGTTGCTGATCTAGCTGATACTCTGTACTGCAAAACCAGTCAACTCCTGTACTTCACACATCCATGTTCCTAAGCATGGGGAAGAGATGGCATGGTTCCAGGGTGACATTTTTTCATATATTGTTTTCAAAGGTGATATTTTCCCTCATGTTTCTCCATGGCTGGCTGCATTCTGGGTGTTATTTACTTTAAACCTCCTTGTGATTGGTTCCTGTGCATTTTTGGGATATAGAGGTAAGTGTCTTATCTGCATGTTTAAAGTACATCCACAAAGGGGGAATAATAATCATAAATATATAATCAATTGAAACCCAAACATCAAACTAAATTGAACTACAATGTTTATTGGGACTCAGAAAGACTTCTTTTTTTTTTAAATGTTTGTTTTTTCTGATTAATATCTAGGGCTGGAAGAAGAAATTTTAAAAGTTGTCTGTTCTGGTATTTTGAATAGGAATAGGGAGATTCTATTATTTCTGTATTTGGCATTGGTGTGACTGCTGCTGAAATCCTGTGTCCAGTTCTGGTGTCCACAATTCAAGAAGGATGTTGATAAACTGGAGAGGGTTTGAGAAGAGAAATGAGAATAATTAAATAATTGGAAAATATCCCTTATATAGATAGACTCCAGGAGCTCAGTCTGTTTAGCTTAACAAAGAGAAGGTTAAGGGTTAACTTGATCACACATTCTATAACCTACATGGGGAACAAATATTTGATAATGGCCTCTTCAATGTAGCAGAGAAAGGTACAACAAAATTGAATAATTGGAAGATTAAGAATCACAAATTCAGACTGGAAATACAGATTATGTTTTTTAACAGTCAGGGTAATTAACTACTAGAACATTTTATCAAGGGTTGTGATAGATTCTCTTTCACTGAAAATTTTTAAATCAAGACTGGGTGTTTTTCTAAAAGATCTGCTCCTATTCAAACAGGAATTTTGGGGAAGTTCTAAGGCCTTTGTTACACAGGAGGTCAGACTAGATTATCACAATTGTCCCTTCTGGCCTTGGAATCTAGGAATTTCTGAATTTCATATTGAATTAAAATGAGAGAGTAGCTATCTTGGAAAAATTATTGTTCATAGTGCTTACTGCCATAGATAGTCCAACTGACTTCATAGGATTTCATTGATATTACTCACAATAGTAAGTACTATACTTGGGAATGCAACTTGTCAGATTTTTTTTTCATTAATTGCTTTCATCAAAATGTGGTTCTTTTGTAAATGGATTTTGTTTTTAAAGAAACAATTCATTTTTTTCACAATTTTCTAATTTTCAGCAGAATCCTTAAATGATTAAAGATAGCCTGTTCTCTGTTTTTCAAAATATTGTTTCATTTTATTTATTTATTTATTTTTATATTACCGATTTTGATTGGTCATTGAGATACATGCTATGTTTTTTTCAATATTGGAAAAATTTGTTTTAAAGTATTTATGCATCTGACATCAAAACAATTTTGCTTAGAAAATATTTTGATGGACAATTTGGAAAATCAAAAATTGCACTCTCATAAAACAGCAGAGTAGAAAATGTTTCCAGATTTGTCAAAATGTCAGCAGTATTTTGTTATGTTATTAATCAGCTCTGTTTGCAAGATCAGGTCTGAATTAGGGCTGTCAAGTGGTTAAAAAAATTAATCACGATTAATCGCACGATTAAAAACATTAATCACGACTAATCGCATGATTAATTGCGCTGTTAAATAATAATAGAATACCATTTATTTAAATATTTTTGGACATTTTCTACATTTTCAAATATATTGATTTAAATTACAACACAGAATACTAAGTCTACAGTGCTCACTTTATTTTATTACAAATATTTTCACTGTAATAAACAAAAGAAATAGTATTTTTCAATTCACTAATACAAGTACTGTAGTGCAAGCTCTTTATCATGAAAGTTGAACTTAGAAATGAAGAATTATGTACAAAAAAATCTGCATTCAAAAATAAAACAATGTAAAACTTTAGCGCCTACAAGTCCAATCAGTCCTACTTCTTGTTCAGCCAATTGCTCAGACAAACAAGTTTGTTTACATTTTCAGAAGATAATGCTGTCTGCTTCTTGTTTACAATGCCACCTGAAAGTGAGAACAGGCATTTGCATGGCACCGTTGTAGCTAGTGTCGCAAGATATTTACATGCCAGATGCACTAAAGAGTCATATGTCCCTTCATACTTCAACCACCATTCCAGGGGACACGTGTCCATGATGATGACGGGTTCTGCTTGATAACCATCCAAACCAGTGTAGACCAATGCATGTTCATTTTCATCATCATGAGTCAGATGCCATCAGCAGAAGGTTGATTTTCTTTTTTGGTGGCTTGGGTTTTGTAAAAAGCAGCAAAGAGTCCTGTGGCACCTTAAAGACTAACAGATGTATTGGAGCATAAGCTTTCATGGGTGAATGACCACTTCGTCAGACGCATGTAATGGAAATTTCCAGAGGCAGGTATAAATATGCAGGCAAGAATCAGTCTGGAGATAACGAGGTTAGTTCAATCAGGGAGGGTGAGGCCATCTTCTAGCAGTTGAGGTGTGAACACCAAGGGAGGAGAAACTGCTTTTGTAGTTGGCTAGCCATTCACAGTCGTCGTTTAATCCTGATCTGATGGTGTCAAATTTGCAAATGAACTGAAGCTCAGCAGTTTCTCTTTGAAGTCTGGTCCTGAAGTTTTTTTGCTGTAAGATGGCTACCTTTACATCTGCTATTGTGTGGCCAGGGAGGTTGAAGTGTTCTCCTACAGGTTTTTGTATCTTGCCATTCCTAAAACTGACTTGTGTCCATTTATCCTTTTACATAGGGACTGTCCAGTTTGGCCAATGTACATAGTAGAGGGGCATTGCTGGCACATGACGGCGTATATAACATTGGTGGACGTGCAGGTGAATGAACTGGTGATGTTGTAGCTGGTCTGGTTAGGTCCTGTGATGGTGTTGCTGGTGTAGATATGTGGGCAGAGTTGGCATTGAGGTTTGTTGCATGGGCAGCACAGTATGGGGAGAAGGTGACCAGCCCTCTGTGGAGAAAGAAGTGGTTCGGGACTATTTAGAAAAACTGGATGAGCACAAGTCCATGGGGCCGGATGCGCTGCATCCGAGGGTGCTAAAGGAGTTGGCGGATGTGATTGCAGAGCCATTGGCCATTATCTTTGAAAACTCATGGCTATCGGGGGAGGTCCCAGATGAATGGAAAAAGGCTAATGTAGTGCCCATCTTTAAAAAAGGGGAGAAGGATGATCCGGGGAACTACAGGCCAGTCATCCTCACCTCAGTCCCTGGAAAAATCATGGAGCAGGTCCTCAAGGAATCAATTCTGAAGCACTTAGAGGAGAGGAAAGTGATCAGGAACAGTCAGCATGGATTCACCAAGGGCAAGTCATGCCTGACTAACCGAATTGCCTTCTATGAGGAGATAACTGGCTCTGTGGATGAGGGGAAAGCAGTGGATGTGTTATTCCTTGACTTTAGCAAAGCTTTTGATATGGTCTCCCACAGTATTCTTGCCAGCAAGTTAAAGAAGTATGAGCTGGATGAATGGACTATAAGGTGGATAGAAAGCTGGCTAGATAGTCGGGCTCAACGGGTAGTGATCAATGGCTCCATGTCTAGTTGGCAGCCGGTTTCAAGCGGAGTGCCCCAAGGGTCGGTCCTGGGACCGGTTTTGTTCAAGATCTTCATTAATGATCTGGAGGATGGCGTGGACTGCACTCTCAGCAAATTTGCAGATGACACTAAACTGGGAGGAGTGGTAGATACGCTGGAGGGTAGGGATAGGATACAGAGGGACCTAGACAAATTAGAGGATTGGGCCAAAAGAAACCTGATGAGGTTCAACAAGGACAAGTGCAGAGTCCTGCACTTAGGACGGAAGAATCCCATTCACTGCTACAGACTAGGGACCGAGTGGCTAGGCAGCAGTTCTGCAGAAAAGGACCTAGAGGTTATGGTGGACGAGAAGCTGGATATGAGTCAACAGTGTGCCCTTGTTGCCAAGAAGGCTAACGGCATTTTGGGCTGTATAAGTAGGGGCATTGCCAGCAGATCGAGGGATGTGATCGTTCCCCTATATTCGACATTGGTGAGGCCTCACCTGGAGTACTGTGTCCAGTTTTGGGCCCCACACTACAAGAAGGATGTGGAAAAATTGGAAAGAGTCCAGCGGAGGGCAACAAAAATGATTAGGGGGCTGGAGCACATGACTTATGAGGAGAGGCTGAGGGAACTGGGATTGTTTAGTCTGCAGAAGAGAAGAATGAGGGGGGATTTGATAGCTGCTTTCAACTACCTGAAAGGGGGTTCCAAAGAGGATGGATCTAGACCATTCTCAGTGGTACCAGATGACAGAACAAGGAGTAATGGTCTCAAGTTGCAGTGAGGGAGGTTTAGATTGGATATTAGGAAAAACTTTTTCACTAGGAGGGTGGTGAAGCACTGGAATGGGTTACTTAGGGTGGTGGTGGAATCTCCTTCCTTAGAGGTTTTTAAGGTCAGGCTTGACAAAGCCCTGGCTGGGGTGATTTAGTTGGGAGTAGGTCCTGCTTTGAGCAGGGGGTTGGACTAGATGACCTCCTGAGTTCCCTTCCAACCCTGATATTCTATGATTCTATGATTGGTTCCTGAGTAAGAGTTGTTATGGTGCGGTGTGTGGTTGCTGGTCAGAATATGCTTAAGGTTGGCGGGTTGTCTGTGGGCGAGGACTGGCTTGCCTCCCAGGCTCTGTGAAAGCGAGGGATCATTGTCCAGGATGGGTTGTAGATCACTGATGATGCGTTGGAGAGGTTTAAGCTGAGGACTGTAGGTGATGGCCAGTGGAGTTCTGTTGGTTTCTTTCTTGCTTCTCTTGTAGCAGGAGGCTTCTGGGTACACGTCTGGCTCTGTTGATTTGTTTCCTTATTTCCTCGTGTGGGTATCATAGTTTTGAGAATGCTAGATGAAGATTTTGTAGGTGTTGGTCTCTGTCTGAGGGGTTGGATCAAATGCGGTTGTACCTCAGCGCTTGGCTGTAGACAATGGATTGTGTGGTGTGTCCGGGGTGGAAGCTGGAGGCATGAAGGTAGGCATAGCGGTCGGTGGGTTTTCGGTATAGGGTGGTGTTAATGTGACCATCACTTATTTGTACTGTGGTGTCTAGGAAGTGGACCTCCCGTGTAGATTGGTCCAGGCTGAGGTTGATGGTGGGGTGGAAGCTGTTGAAATCGTGGTGGAATTGTTCCAGAGTCTCCTTCCCATGGGTCCAGATGATGAAGATGTCGTCAATGTAGCGTAGGTAGAGAAGGGGCGTCAGTGGACGAGAGCTGAGGAAGCGTTGTTCCAGGTCAGCCATAAAAATGTTGGCATATTGTGGGGCCATGCATGTGCCCATGGTGGTGCCACTGGTCTGGAGGTATATATTGTCACCAAATTTGAAATAATTGTGTGTGAGGATAAAGTCACAGAGCACAGCAACAAGTTGTGCTGTGTCATCATCAGGGATACTGTTCCTGACAGCTTGTATTCCAGCTGTGTGTGGGATGTTTGTGTAGAGAGCCTCCACATCCATGGTGGCTAGGATGGTGTTTTCTGGGAGACCACCAATGCATTGTAGTTTTCTCAGGAAATTAGTGGTGTCATGGAGATAGCTGGGAGTGCTGGTGGCATAGGGTCTGAGTAGAGAGTCCACATATCTGGATAGTCCTTCAGTGAGAGTGCCAATTCCAGAGATGATGGGGCGTCCAGGATTTCCAGGTTTGTGGATCTTGGGTAGTAGATAGAATAACCTCGGTCGGGGCTCTAAGGATGTGTTGATTTGTTCCTGTGTTAGTGTAGGGAGTGTCCTGAGTAGATGGTGCAGTTTCTTAGTATATTCCTCAGTGGGATCTGAGGAAAGTGGCCTGTAGAATTTGGTACTGGAGAGTTGTCTGGCAGCCTCCTTCTGGTAGTCAGACCTGTTCATGATGACAACAGCACCTCCTTTATCAGCCTCTTTGATTATAATGTCAGGGTTGTTTCTGAGGCTGTGGATGGCATTGCGTTCTGCACGACTGAGGTTGTGAGGCAAGCGATGTTGTTTTTCCACAATTTCTGCCTTTGCACGTCGGCGGAAGCATTCTATGTATAGGTCCAGACTGTCATTTCGACCCTCAGGAGGAGTCCATGTGGAGTTCTTCTTCTTGTGTTGTTGGTGGGAGGGTATCTGTGTACCAGTGCACTGTTCAGTGTTATCTTGAAAGTATTATTTGAGTCGGAGGCGGCGAAAGTAGGCTTCCAGATCACCGCAGAACTGTATCATGTTCATGGGGCTGGTGGGGCAAAATGAGAGTCCCTGAGATAGGACAGACTCTTCTGCTGGGTTGAGTGTGTAGCTGGATAAATTGATGATATTGCTGGGTGAGTTAGGGGTACCACTGTTGTGGCCCCATGTGGCAGGTAGGATTTTAGACAGCTTACGGTCCTTTTTCCTTTGTAGAGAGGTGAAGTGTGTAATGTAGATCTCCTGTCTTATTTTAGTAAAGTCCGTTTGTGTGGAGGGTTGGTTCTTTAGGAAAGTCTCCAGGTTGGAGAGCTCTTTTTTGATGTTTTCCTGTTTGCTGCATAGGATGCTGATCAGGTGGTTCCTCAGTTTCTTTGATAGTGTATGGCATAATCTCTCACTGTGGTCTGTGCAGTATGTAGAAAGCAATGGATTTTTCACCTTCAGTCCATTTGGTATGATGTCCATCTGTTTGCATTTGGAAAGGAAGATGATATCTGTCTGTACTTGTGCAAGTTTCTTCATGAGGTTGATAGATTTCCATTCCATACGGCAAAATGCAGTGCCTTGCATGGTGTCAAGTATCAGAGGGGTAGCTGTGTTAGTCTGGATCTGTAAAAAGCAACAAAGAGTCCTGTGGCACCTTAAAGGCTAACAGATGTATTGGAGCATAAGCTTTTGTGGGTGAATGCCCACTTCCTCAGGCTTCAAAGAGAAACTGCTGAGCTTCAGTTCATTTGCAAGTTTGACACCATCAGATCAGGATTAAATGAAGACTGTGAATGGCTAGCCAACTACAAAAGCAGTTTCTCCTCCCTTGGTGTTCACACCTCAACTGCTAGAAGATGGCCTCACCCTCCCTGATTGAACTAACCTCGTTATCTCCAGACTGATTCTTGCCTGCATATTTATACCTGCCTCTGGAAATTTCCATTACATGCGTCTGACGAAGTGGGCATTCACCCACGAAAGCTTATGCTCCAATACATCTGTTAGTCTTTAAGGTGCCACAGGACTCTTTGTTGCTTTTTACAGATCCAGACTAACACGGCTACCCCTCTGATACTTGGGTTCTGTAGTTTCCGCATCAGAGTGTTGCTCTTTTAAGACTTCTGAAAGCATGCTCCACACCTCGTCCCTCTCGGATTTTGGAAGGCACTTCTGATTCTTAAATCTTGGGTCAAGTGCTGTAGCTAGCTTTAGAAATTTCACATTGGTATCTTGCAAATTTGCAGTGAAAGTGTTCTTAAAACGAAGAACATGTGCTGGGTCATCATCAGAGACTGCTATAACAGGAAATACATGGCAGAATGCGTGTAAAACAGAGCAGGAGACATACAATTCTCCCCCCAAGGAGTTCAGTCACAAATGTAATTAACGCATTAATTTTTTTAACGAGCATCATCAACATGGAAGCATGTCCTCTGGAATGATGGCTGAAGCATGAAGAGGCATATGAATCTTTAGCACATCTGGCACATAAATATCTTGTGACGCCAGCTACAACAGTGCCATGTGAATGCCTCTTCTCACTTTCAGGTGACATTGTAATTAAGAAGTGGACAGCATTATCTCCCGTAAATGTAAACAAACTTATTTCTCTTAGCGATTGGCTGAACAAAAAGTAGGACTGAGTGGACTTGTAGTCGCTAAAGTTTTACATTGTTTTGTTTTTGAGTACAGTTATGTAACAAAAAAACCTAAATTTGTAAGTTGCACTTTCATGATAAAGAGATTGCACTACAGTACTTGTATTATGTGAATTGAAAAATACAATTTCTTTTGTTTATCATTTTTACAGTGCAAATATTTGTAATAAAATAATATAAAGTGAGCACTGTACACTTTGTATTCTGTGTTGTAATTGAAATATATATATTTGAAAATGTAGGAAAACATCCAAAATATTTAATATATTTCCGTTGGTAGTCTATTGTTTAACAGTGCAATTAATCACGATTAATTTTTTTAATCGTGATTAAAATTTTTGAGTTAATCGCGTGAGTTAACCGTGATTAATCGACAGTCCTAGTCTGAATACATTTCAAAACACACAAACTCCACAATTTATGGCCATGAAAAATTTCAGAAGAAAAGAGGCTGCTAAGAAGCAATTTGACATTATCAATTCAGAATACTTTTATGCATATTGAAATGTTCAATATCATTAGAATATGTCATTGACACCTATTTCCACAAGTGTCAAATTGTTCATGAAGCATTTTATGTTTCTTGTCCCTCTCCTTCTCTAAACCCTTCAGCTTCCTCTATATTTAAATTCTTACTTCTGCCAACCAAGCATAGTATGACAGATATACACTGTACTTATCATATTTTCTATTTGAATAACTCAAGCACTTTGGTGAACATCTGTTTTATGGTATCTCTTTGGCACCCCAACATCTTACTTGAGCCATCAAAAATTTTAATTCTTTTTCTTATAGCAAAACAGATGTTTTTGCTGGGGAAAAAAGCAGAAGAAGGCACCAAATTAATAAATGGTAATGTTTTTCTCTTTTTACTTATAAGATTTATATATATATGGCACTTGATCTCCTACCATAGTTTAAAGCCTTTAATAAAGTTATTAAACAAGATACATTATTTTTAAAATCTATTTTGCTCATAAATTGAATCAAATGTCTATTTCTTCCTGGGAAATCGGTCTCCATTGCTGCTTACATGTAACAGGGTAAGGCCTGTGCATCCCGATAGCTTCCCTTAAATGTCTTACGGTATCAAAATGATTAGGGGGCTGGAGCACATGAGTTATGAGGAGAGGCTGAGGGAACTGGGATTGTTTAGTCTGCAGAAGAGAAGAATGAGGGGGGATTTGATAGCTGCTTTCAACTACCTGAAAGGGGGTTCCAAAGAGGATGGATCTAGACTGTTCACAGTGGTACCAGATGACAGAACAAGGAGTAATGGTCNATTACCTAGGGAGGTGGTGGACAGGTCAGGCTTGACAAAGCCCTGGCTGGGATGATTTAGTTGGGATTAGGTCCTGCTTTGAGCAGGGGGTTGGACTAGAGACCTCCTGAGGTCTCTTCCAACCCTGATATTCGATCATTCTATGATCAAGTAAATGTCACTAAGCCAGAAGAACAGGAGTACTTGTGGCACCTTAGAGACTAACAAATTTATTTGAGCATAAGCTTTCGTGGGCTACAGCCCACTTCATCAGACACATGTAGTGGAAAGTACAGTAGGAAGATATATATATACACAGAGAACATGAAACAATGGATGTTACCATACACACGATAAGGAGAGTGATCAGTTAAGATGAGCTTTTGCCAGCAGGAGAGAGAGAAAAAACTGTTTGTAGTGGTAATGAAAATGGCCCATTTCCGGCAATTGACAAGGAGATATGAGGAACTGTAGGGGGGGAGGGTCAGAATAAGCATGGGGAAATAGTTTTACTTTGTGTAATGGCCCATCCACTCCCAGTCTTTATTCAAACAAGGTGCATGTGTAAAAATAAGCTCATCTCACACTCTTTCAGTGACATTTCCTCCTCTTTCCATATCCCCACCTATTTTCACACCTTGCTTTGTAAAATCTATTTTAGGGGCAGATCCTCCGAAGCTTTATTTACCATAATGCTCCACCCCCACTATGAAATCAGGAAGGTGGGAGGTTGATCAGGGTCCTTGAACAGTATCCTCCGAGGTACAAAGGGGAAGGATAATGAATCCTGTCCCTGGGAAAGGGACAGAGTTCAGTGGACATATATGGTGTAATCTTGGCCCCATTGAGTTTGATGGGAGTTTTGCCACTGACCTTAATAAGCCAGGATGTCACCCACAGTCAGTGCATAATAATCGCTTCCTCCCCTGGGGCTGCGTGGTCCAGTGTGGTGTAGGACTTGAGCAACCTCAGTTCTGTTCATGGCTCGGCCACTGGTTTGATGACTGACTTTGTGCATGTCATGTCACCACTCTGTGCCTCAATTTCCCCACCTGTAAATTGGGGATAATGGCACTTTCATCCATTGTAAAGCACTTTGCGATCTAAAGATTAAAAACACTAGATAAGAACTAGGTATTATTATTATTACCTTTCAGGCTCAAGCTGTGCTCCCTGGTTACTTTCCTATCAAACATTAACTACAAGAACATTCTGTGAAGTGTTTTGCATCAACTGTGTATTACAAATCATTACACTGTTATATAGTAACGTGTCATATAGTAACATGTCATTCTCTCCCATGCAGACACTGAGAGGAAGGCGTTGAATTCAGGTACAGTAAAAATTACTTTCAGGACTGAAAATTTCAGATATGGGTTTTCACTATGATTAATTAGAAACTGTGAGACATAAATACTGTGACATGTATCACAGACAGTACAACATAGCACAGGGGGCTCTGGGGTAGATGCCAGGAGAGCCAGGGCGGTAATTCTGGCTCTGCCATTAATATCCTGTGTGACCTTACACAAGTCACTTACCCTTCCTGCCACAGCTTCCCCATCTCTAAATAGGGATAATACTACTCATCTGCTTCCAAGGAGTGTTGTGAGGATTTGTTTGTAAAGTCAGATGGGTGCAGTTCCTTCCGATGCAGAGAGCCAGTGCAAGACCTACACATCACTCAAAATAGGATTTAAACGGAACTTACGTGACTTAAGTGGTGCATAGACATCACATGGGCCTTCTACACTGGGTTGATTTCACCCTAGATAAGTATTATTAGACTGAGAAGCCACCAGCAGTTTGGAAGAGCAAAGAAAAGCACCTGACAGGCGAGAACAAGCGTCTAGCACTGTTCATTATTATTAATATTACTGTGTTTTAACTGTAGTCTCTTAAAAGCACCTCCACAGTATCAGAAATTAATTGCAAATCTATCTTTGCAACTAAATCCATTTAGCCTTTCCTATCACAGACTAGTTCATCTGGAAAATCGGTGCTACACATACAGTGACTTCAGTGGGGGAAACAAGGAAGCAAACACTTCCCTAAGTAAAAGAATTCGGCAGTGTTCAAACTTTTAAATATAAATAGGTCGTGGTCTTATCTATATTAGAAAAAGTATTGCCAGTATAGCAATCTAGTGGCTAAGGGTGTGATATTTTTATGAGATTGCTGTTACTGTAGATGCAGTTATACTGGCAAAAAAAAGAGTGCTATTTCTGATATAGCTTATTTCACTGGCTGAACCACAGTAAGCTACTTTTTTTGCCAGTATAACTAGGGATTTTGCTGGCATAACAGTGCTGTAAAAGTATCACCCCCTCCCCCCCCATTGATATTGCTGTACCAGCAAATCATTCTAGATCTCATAGACTCATAGACTTTAAGGTCAGAAGGGACCATTATGATCATCTAGTCTGACCTCCCGCATGATGCAGGCCACAAAAGATCTGTCCCATATAAGGCTATGTCTACATTAGATATGCTACAGTAGTGGAAGGGGTTCTTCCATCTCTGTTGTAAACTGCCTCTCCAAGAGGCAGCAGCTAGGTCGATGGAAGAATTCTTCTATCAAACTAGTGCTGTCTACACTGGGACTTAATTCAGCTTAATTATATCTCTTAGGGTATGTCTACACTATGAAATTAGGTCGAATTTATAGAAGTCGGTTTTTTAGAAATCATTTTTATACAGTCGATTGTGTGTGTCCCCACACAAAATGCTCTAAGTGCATTAAGTCGGCAGACTACGTCCACAGTACCAAGGCTAGCGTCGACTTCCGGAGCGTTGCACTGTGGGTAGCCCACAGTTCCCGCAGTCTCCGCCACCCATTGGAATTCTGGGTTGAGATCCCAATGCCTGATGGGGCAAAAACAGTGTAGAGGGTGATTCTGGGTACATGTCGTCAGGCCCCCGCTCCCTCCCTCCCTCCCTCCATGAAAGCAACGGCAGACAATCGTGTTGCGCCTTTTTTCAGCCCAGACACCATAGCACTGGGATCATGGAGCCCGCTCAGATCACCGCGGCAATTATGAGCACTATAACCAACACGCGCATTATCCTGGAGTATATGCAGAGCCGGAACCTGGCAAAGCAAAACCAGGCGAGGAGGCGAATGCAGTGCGGTGACGAGAGTGATGAGGAAATAGACATGGACATAGACTTCTCACAAAGTACGGGCCTCGGCAATGTGCACATCATGGTGTTAATGGGGGAGGTTCATGCTGTAGAATGCCGATTCTGGGCCCGGGAAACAAGCACAGACTGGTGGGACCGCATAGTGTTGCAGGTCTGGGATGATTCCCAGTGGCTGCGAAACTTTCGCATGCGTACGGGCACTTTCATGGAACTTTGTGACTTGCTTTCCCCTGCCCTGAAGTGCCAGAATACCAAGATGAGAGCAGCCCTCACAGTTGAGAAGCGAGAGGCGATAGCCCTGTGGAAGCTTGCAATGCCAGACATCTACGGGTCAGTCAGGCATCAATTTGGAGTGGGCAAATCTACTGTGGGGGCTGCTGTGATCCAAGTAGCCAATGTAATCAAAGAGCTGCTGATATCAAGGGTAGTGACTCTGGGAAATGTGCGGGTCATAGTGGATGGCTTTGCTGAAATGGGATTCCCTAACTACGGTGGGGCGATAGACGGAACCCATATCCCTATCTTGGCACTGGAGCACCAAGCCAGCGAGTACATAAACCGAAAGGGGTACTTTTCAATGCCGCTGCGAGCACTGGTGGATCACAAGGGACGTTTCACCAACATCAACATGGGATGGCCGGGAAAGGTACATGACGCTCGCGTCTTCAGGAACTCTGGTCTGTTTCCTTGGGGACCCAGCCTACCCCTTAATGCCATGGCTCATGAAGCCATACACAGGCAGCCTGGACAGTAGTCAGGACCTGTTCAACTATAGGTTGAGCAAGTGCAGAATGGTGGTAGAATGTGCCTTTGGACGTTTAAAAGCGCGCTGGTGCAGTTTACTGACTCGGATAGACCTCAGCGAAACCAATATTCCCATTGTTATTACTGCTTGCTGTGCGCTCCACAATATCTGTGAGAGTAAGTGTGAAACATTTATGGCAGGGTGGGAGGTTGAGGCAAATCGCCTGGCCACTGATTACGCGCAGCCAAAAACCAGGGCAGTTAGAAGAGCACAGCAGGGCACGGTCCACATCAGAGAAGCTTTGAAAACCAGTTTCATGACTGGCCAGGCTACGGTGTGAAAGTTCTGTTTGTTTCTCCTTGATGAACCCCCCCACCCTTGGTTCACTCTACTTCCCTGTAAGCTAGCCACCCTCCCCTCCCCCCTTCGATCACCGCTTGCAGAGGCAATAAAGTCATTGTTACTTCACATTCATGCATTCTTTATAATACATCAACAAATAGGGGGATAACTGCCAAGGAGGGGTGGGGGAGGAGTGAAGCGCCGGGTAGGGTGGGGGAGGAGGGAAGGACAAGGACACACTGCACTTTAAAACTTTNTCATCACACAAATAGGGGGATAACTGCCAAGGAGGGGTGGGGGAGGAGTGAAGCGCTGGGTAGGGTGGGGGAGGAGGGAAGGACAAGGACACACTGCACTTTAAAACTTTAAAACTTATTGAAGGCCAGCATTCTGTTGCAAGGGCAATCCTCTGGGGTGGAGTGGCTGGGTGGCCGGAGGCCCCCCCACCGCGTTCTTGGGCGTCTGGGTGAGGAGGCTATGGAACTTGGGGAGGAGGGCTGTTGCTTACACAGGGGCTGTAGTGGCAGTCTGTGCTCCTGCTGCCTTTCCTGCAGCTCAACCATATGCTGGAGCATATTAGTTTGATCCTCCAGCAGCCTCAGCATTGCCTTCTGTCAGCAAGCTATCCTCTTCAGCCGGCCACTTACTCTCTTCAGCCCACCATTCAGCCCACCACCTCTCCTCGTGTTCATATTGTGCTTTCCTGCACTCTGCCATTGTCTGCCTCCATGCATTCTGCTGTGCTCTGTCAGCGTGGGAGGACATCTGGAGCTCTGAGAACATCTCATCCCGAGTGCGTTTTTTTCACCTTCTAATCTTCACTAGCCTCTGCGAAGGAAAAACATTTGCAGCTGGTGGAGGAAAAGGGAGATTGGTAGTTAAAAAGACACATTTTAGAAAACAATAGGATCACTCTTTCCCGTTAAACCTTGCTGTTCACATTACACAGCACATGTTCTTTTGTTACAAGGTCGCATTTTGCCTCTTATTTATATTGAGGGCCTGCCGGTTTGGTGTGAGAGATCACTCACGCAGTGCCAGGCAACAGAATTCGGCTTGCAGGCAGCCATGGTAAGCCACAGTCTTTTGGCTTCTTTAACCTTCATAACATGTGGGAATGGTTTCAAACAGCAGCGTCCTCATTTCCCATACCAAGAGGCAGTTGGGCTGGCCATTTATAATGGGTTGGCAATTTAAAAGTTGGGGCTGCGGTTTGAGGGTTAGCGTGCAGCACAAACCCAAATAACCCCCCGCATACACATGCAATTCTCTGGGATGATCACTTCACCCTCCTCCCACCGCATGGCTAACAGCAGAGAACATTTCTGTTCAGCCACACAGCCAAACAGCCAAGCAGGAACGAGCACCTCTGAATGTCCCCTTAATAAAAGCACCCTTTTACAACCAGGTGACCATGAATGATATCACTTTCCTGAGGATAACACAGAGAGATAAGGAACGGATGTTGTCTGAATGCCAGCAAACACCGGGACCATACGCTGCCATGCTTTGTTATGCAATGATTCCAGACTACGTGCTACTGGCCTGGCGTGGTAAAGTGTCCTACCATGGCGGACGGAATAAGGCAGCCCTCCCCAGAAACCTTTTGCAAAGGCTTTGGGAGTACATCCAGGAGAGCTTTCTGGAGATGTCCCTGGAGGATTTCCGCTCCATCCCCATACACGTTAACAGACTTTTCCAGTAGCTGTCCTGGCCGCGAATGCCAGGGCAAATTAATCATTAAACACGCTTGCTTTTAAACCATGTGTAATATTTACAAAGGTACACTCACCAGAGGTCCCTTCTCCGGGGTCTGCGAGCACGCTTTGGGATTCGGTGGGTTCGGGGTTTACTGCCTCCAGGTCCAGGGTGATAAACAGATCCTGGCTGTTGGGGAAAACGGTTTCTCTGCCTCCTTGCTGTGAGCCATCTCCCGTCTGTTCATCATCATCGTCTTCCTCGTCCCCAGAACCCGCTTCTGTGTTCCGTGATTCTCCATTGACGGAGTCATAGCACAGGGTTGGGATAGTGGTGGCTGCACCCCCTAGCATGGCATGCAGCTCGGCGTAGAAGCGGCATGTCTGCGGCTGTGCCCCGGACCTTCCGTTTGCCTCTCTGGTTTTCTGGTAGGCTTGCCTTAGCTCCTTAATTTTCACGCGGCACTGCTGTGCATCCCTGTTATGGCCTCTGTCCTTCATGCCCTTTGATACTTTTTCAAATGTTTTTGCATTTCTTTTACTGCTACGGAGTTCCGCTAGCACGGATTCGTCTCCCCATATGGCGATCAGATCCCGTACCTCCCGTTCGGTCCATGCTGGAGCTCTTCTGCGATCCTGGGACTCCATCATGGTTACCTGTGCTGATGAGTTCTGCGTGGTCACCTGTGCTCTCCATGCTGGGCAAACAGGAAATGAAATTCAAAATTTCGCGGGCCTTTTCCTGTCTACCTGGCCAGTGCATCTGAGTTGAGAGCGCTGTCCAGAGCGGTCACAATGGTGCACTCTGGGATAGCTCCTGGGGGCCAATACCGTCGAATTGCGTCCACACTACCCCAAATTCAAACCGGCAAGGCTGATTTCAGTGCTAATCCCCTCGTCGGAGGTGGAGTAAAGAAATCGATTTAAAGCGCCCTTTAAGTTAAAAAAAAGGGCTTCGTTGTGTGGACGGGTCCAGGCTTAAATCGAGGTAACGCTGCTAAATTCGACCTAAGCTCGTAGTGTAGACCAGGCCTCAGGGTGTGAATTTTTTCACATATCTGGGTCAACTTAACTCTCTAGTGTAGATCAGTCCTTAGATGTAACAACTGATTGCTTACCACTTTTATAGTGATCATTAGTTTTGCCTTTTTCTATCCAGAGAATCAGTGTATGTATTTCTCAGGATGAGCTGAAATGTCTGTTTTAAAATATCAAACTGATAATCAAAGCTTTTTCTTTGTCTTTTTCCTTTTACAGCGTGTCAGGAGCTGCGGGAACGACTTGGTAGGGCTTGTTTTATGGTACAGAATTAATATGCAGCTATAATTGTACAGTGTAGTTTGAATTATGGGGAATTTGGAAACGCAGGTATATAAGGGGATTCTAAGGATATTATATTGACATATGAGTAATATGTAGTATCAACAGACCGTAGATATAAATTTTTCAATATGCTTGCTAACAGTCTACCTTCTCCCCCATACATCCTTACTCTCAATGTGTGATCTGAAAACTAATGACTTGGTGGTTGTAAATAATCATATAATTAAAACTACGGAACTGAGTTCCTTCAGACTTGGTTTAGTATCTCCTCAACATCAAGCTATGTTTAAAGATTATATTCACTGTTGTGGCAAGGCATCTCCTTCACCTTGGACTCAGCACTTTCCCCTCTGGCAGGGGGCGGCAGAGGGCTGGAATAAATCAGCCCCAGTCCAGACAGATGGTGTTTTGGGATTTATTTCTCACTGTTTTCCTGGCAGGCCTCAGGGCAAGCCCAAGGTATGCTCTTGCACCAAACAAAAGAAACAAATTCACAACATAAAATAAAGGGGAATGCTTTTCCCTACCCCCTTTCTGGTTGGGGATGGGGGGAGGAGAGGTACAGGGTGGCCCATCCTTCCCCTAAACAGGCAGTCAGGTAGCTAGCTTCCCCTAGTGAGGAGGAGCACAACCTCCCACCCTGGAGAAGTGTTACTCCTTGCTGCCCCTAGCTGGCACAGCTTGTCTCCCTTCCCTCCACTCACCAGAAGAGGGGTGTTCAAAGGTCTCAGTCAGCCCTTCATTGAACTCAGGTGTCCCTTGTTCACCTGAGGTAACCCCTTTTCAGCTTATACGGAATAGGGGCCTTTATCATTCTATGGCTAATAGTAGGGTGACCAGATATCTCGATTTTCTAGGGACAGTCCTAATATTCACATCTTTGTCTTATATAGGTGCCTATTACTCCCCATCCTCTGTCCTGATTTTTCACACTTGCTATCTGGGCACCCTAGCTAATACAACTGCCTTCTATCACCCTCTTACCGCTGTCCAGCCTGACTTTGTCACACTGTACTGTCATTTGCTGTATGTAGGAAATTCCTATTTCTATTAAAATACACGTTATTAATTGATAAACAATTTATAGTCATATAAAGAGAGTCTGCATTTTAAAGCTAGAGCACAAGAAGAAGAGCAAAGGTTTAGCCTTCAGCTTCAATTCCACATTTCCAGCCTTTTAAGTGCCTGATTTCTCAATCTCACCATTGCAATAATGATATTGATATTTGTGCTGAATATTTTATATAACTTGCATATAATTATGGCGCCCATCAGGATGCACTAAAGAAAATTCAAAACAAATACAAAATATCTTCTGTCCCTTTATCTGTCCGTTTATAATAAACCAATTTACAATAAACCTGTCTCTGAGAAAAAGAGCAGTAAATATTGTGAAGGGCAACATTAGCTATGAAGTAAATTTTACATTTTCTGAGACAAAGGCAATGCTCAGAAATGATCCAGTAGATATAGTGCAGTGGGTCTCAAGCTTTTTTTTCGCAGACCACTTGAAAATTGCTGAGAGTCTCAGTGGACCACTTAACTTATCTTTCCAAATGCTGTTTGTATCGTTAGCTAACTATTGTAAAGCACATTGGATAAAAGCACTATATAAAAAAACCCTAAATAATAATTAAAGTTTGTTTGTTCTACAAATAAAAGCACACAACTCATATTTTAATATCAGTAGTCTTAACCTTTTTAATGCGATGGATGTGCCTTCTCTCCCCCGCCACGGCAGCCCCCGAGCTGGGGCTGGGAAGGAGGGGGGGGTCTCTCCCTCTCTCCCCCACAGAGCTGAGGCTGGGAAGGAGGGTCGTCTCTCCCTGGCAGCCGCAGCCCTGGAGCTAGGGAAAGTCGCCCATTTTAATCTGGATGCCACAGCCCTGCACATCCCAAATTCCCCCCACCCCCTCTTCTCACCCCACTGCCCCTGCCACCTAGCCCCTATTCCCCCCAAGGCCACCACCTCACCTTACATGTGTGTCTTCTCCAGGGTCCAGGCACCAAATTAATTGAGCCATGACTCCACAGCTCTACTAATTAGGTTGGTGGCCCTTCATTTTCTCGTGTGTGGCCACCTAGGCACGCACCACGGACCACCTGAATGTAGCTTGTGGACCACTGGTGGTCCATGGACCACAGTTTGAGAATCTCTGATATAGTGTATTTTGATTTTCAGAAAGCCTTTTACAAGGTCCCTCACCAAAGGCTCTTAAGCAAAGTAAGCTGTCATGGGATAAGAGAAAAGGTCCTCTCATGGATTAGTAACTGGTTAAAAGATAGGAAACAAAGGGTAGAAATAAATGGCCAGTTTTCAGAATGGAGAGAGGTAAATAGTGGTGTCCCCCAGGGTTCTGTCCTGGGATCAGTCCTATTTAACATATTCATAAACGATCTGGAAAAAAGGGGCAAACAGTGAGGTGGCAAAACTTGCAGATGATACAAAACTACTCAAGATAGTTAAGTCCCAGGCAGACTGTGAAGGGTTATAAAGAGATCTCTCAAAACTGGGTGACTGGGCAACAAAATGGCAGATGAAATTCAATGTTGACAAATGCAAAGTAATGCACATTGGAAAACATAATCCCAACTATACATATAAAATGATGGGGTCTAAATTAGCTGTTACCACTCAAAAAAGAGATCTTGGAGTCATTGTGGATAGTTCTCTGAAAACATACACTCAATGTGCAGCAGCAGTCAAAAAAAACAACAACAACAAAACAAAACAAAAAAAAACATAATGTTTGGAATCATTAGGAAAGGGGTAGATAATAAGACAGAAAATATCATATTGCCAATATATAAATCCATGGTACATCCACATCTTGAATACTGCGTGCAGATGTGGTCTCTGCATCTCAAAAAAGATATATGGGAATTGGAAAAGGTTTAGAAAAGGGCAACAAAAACCTTCCATATCAGGAGAGATTAATTAGACTGGGACTTTTCAGCTTGGAAAAGAGATGACTAAGGGGGGATATGATAGAAGTATATAAAATCATGACTGGTGTGGAGAAAGTAAATAAGGAAGTGTTATTTACTCCTTTTCATAACACAAGAACTAGGGGTCACCAAATGAAATTAATAGGCAGCAGGTTTAAAACAAACAAAAAGAGTATTTCTTCAGACAATGCCCAGTCAACCTGTGGAACTTTTTGCCACAGGATATTGTGAAGGCCAAGACGATAACAGGGTTCAAAAAAGAACTAAATAAGTTCATGGATAATAGGTCCATCAATGGCTTTTAGCCAGGATGGGCAGGGATGGTGTTCCTAGCCTCTGTTTGCCAGAAGCTGGGAATGGGCGACAGGGAATGGATCACTTGATGATTACCTGTTCTGTTCATTCCCTCTGGGGCACCTGGCATTGGCCACTGTTGGAAGACAGGACACTGGGATAGATGGACCTTTGGTCGGACCCAGTGTGGCCATTCTTTAGTTCTTACCACTATTCCCCCATGGCATCTGTCTACATTTGGTAGAGTCTCCCCAGTTCACCTGTTGGAAGAAGGTCCCTTCCTCTCTCCTAACAGAAAAAAGTATCTGGAGAATAGCCCAGCTCCCAGCAGAGCCACAGAAAACTGAGTTAAAGATGTCACTTTCCTCCTTCCCCTTGGAGAGGAGCAGAATTTAGGGGAGACTGTCAGACTCCAGAGGTTGAAATCGGAAAACATAAAGCAGTGGTGTCAAGTATCAGAGGGGTAGCCGTGTTAGTCTGGATCTGTAAAAAGCAACAGAGAGACCTGTGGCACCTTTAAGACTAACAGAAGTATTGGAGCATAAGCTTTCGTGATGCGTCTGACGAAGTGGGTATTCACCCATGAAAGCTTATGCTCCAATACTTCTGTTAGTCTTAAAGGTGCCACAAGACTCTCTGTTGCTTCATAAAGCAGTGGTGCTTTTCTGAGCTCCAGCCACTTGGGGCAAATTGATGATTTGCGTAATAATGGATAAAGCTGTAGAACCAGTGAATAAACTGCATTTATTTTGGAACTCTGGGTCCCTCCCCTGTGTTCTTACCACTAATTTATCTTTCCTTGGACTAACAGCTGTCCAAGCCTCTGAGAAGCAATGGAGATGGGATACAGCAAGGACTGCAGCTTCAACTGTATATAATAAAGCTATCATAGATTTCCCTTTTGTTTTTCCCTCTAATGTGTTTCAAACAGCCTTTGTCTCTTGCTCACTCCCTTGAGATATTCAGTGAGAAGAGACAATCTAACCCTCAGTTTGAAAATCTGTGTTTGTGCTGTATGAAATCTAAGTTAACTTAGTCCTATTTTTTCCCTACACTTCTGGAAACATCCAGTAAACTCTGCCCTCTGCTCTAATAAAAGTAAATAATCCCAGATCTTTCCATTTCAGACAGAGCAGTCACAGAACTAGGTAAGTCAAGCCATTTTTTGCTTCATGTGTTTTTATATATAACATTGACACCCCAGGGGGGTAAGCAGCAGCAGGGTTTGAATGTGGAGTTTCATGCAGGAGCTTCTGCTGCCCAAGCTAATGGCCTAGCGCCTTAACCAAGCCTGTCACAGGATTATCAAGTTCTAGGTGCTGATCCACCACTAGAGTGGGACAGAGTGTCACGCTGAGTGGGCATGTCTTACACACATCCTACTCTGAGCAGAAGCAATATGTTCTCTCAGTCCTGCAGTGCTAGCAGCAGAGTGGCTCAGTGAACAGGGCTCTAGAGTCTGTCCCTAGCTTCGTGAAGGACTTTGGGGAAGTCACTCCCAGTTTCTGGGTTTCAGATTCCCCACTGGTAAACATAGACAATGATATTGGCTGAGTGGAAATTAAGAGCCGTGGGGTGGGGTGGTTCTGCTTACATAAGAGATCAGTAACCCTGATTCTAAGTAATATCAGGTGTATTGGCCTGCTAAACCCAGGGTTGTGAGTTCAATCCTTGAGGGGGCCACTTAGGGATCTGGGGCAAAATTGGTCCTGCTAGTGAAGGCAGGGGGCTGGACTCGATGACCCTTCGGGGTCCCTTCCAGCTCTGTGAGATTGGTATATCTCCTTATATTATATTATTATATTATATTATACACAAGTCCCGCTGTTTCTCTGAACAGCAGTGTGAACATAGAGCACACAGGCCTTTGCCGAAATCCCACATCAGACACTCCAGCAAGCCCTTTGCCTGAGAAACCACTAACTCTCAGCCTCTGCTTCCTCATCTGGTCACACACACAACTGCTGCTGCTTACTCACTGCAATTGCTTAAACACAGAGCCTTATTATAGGCCTCTATGTTTCCACCTGAGGAGACCCCGTTAACTCTGCACTCACCCCCTGGCAACATGGCCTGTCAGTGTTCTTGGACATTGGTCCCCTCCTTTGTGCCCAGCTGTTTTGCACTACTGAAGAATTGTTCCTACTGTTGGACACAAAGGTTTTAGCACCCCCTCCCATTTACTCTAACAAGCTCCATAGTTGTCTTGCCTCCAAAACCCCAATGGCAGACTGTCAGGACCTTTCACTATAACAATATTCACTTTCCTTTATACAGCACTTTGAGATCTACAGATGAAAAACATAACATGAGAGCTAAAGTACTAATATAATCATAGGCTGGTTCTAAAACTCTTACCCGTTGCAAGTATTTTAATTGGAGTGAATGGGACTTTTTCTGATTAAGGACTGGAAAGACTGGCCAAATATGAATTCTCACTCCCTTGAATTCTGTTAACTTGGTGATTCTTCTTTTTGCAGATTTCAGGAGAGCTCGGAGCTACATGGGTGAGTTAAACTCTCTAATTTGACTGGTTTCAGAGTAGCAGCCGTGTTAGTCTGTATCCGCAAAAAGAACAGGAGTACTTGTGGCACCTTAGAGACTAACACATTTATTTGAGCATAAGCTTTCATGGGCTACAGCCCACTTCATCAGATAAGAACATAAGAACATAAGAACATAATAAAGGCCGTACCGGGTCAGACCAAAGGTCCATCTAGCCCAGTATCTGTCTACCGACAGTGGCCAATACCAGGTGCCCCAGAGGGAGTGAACCTAACAGGCAATGATCAAGTGACCTCTCTCCTGCCATCCATCTCCATCCTCTGACGAACAGAGGCTAGGGACACCATTCTTACCCATCCTGGCTAATAGCCATTTATGGACTTAGCCACCATGAATTTATCCAGTCCCCTTTTAAACATTGTTATAGTCCTAGCCTTCACAACCTCCTCAGGTAAGGAGTTCCACAAGTTGACTGTGCGCTGCGTGAAGAAGAACTTCCTTTTATTTGTTTTAAACCTGCTGCCTATTAATTTCATTTGGTGACCCCTAGTTCTTGTATTATGGGAATAAGTAAATAACTTTTCCTTATCCACTTTCTCAACATCACTCATGATTTTATATACCTCTATCATGTCCCCCCTTAGTCTTCTCTTTTCCAAGCCGAAGAGTCCCNACTGTCTGGTTTGGCCAATGTACATGGCAGAGGGGCATTGCTGGCACATGATGGCATATATCACATTGGTAGATGTGCAGGTGAACGAGCCCCTGATGGCGTGGCTGATGTGATTAGGTCCTATGATGGTGTCCCTTGAATAGATATGTGGACAGAGTTGGCATCGGGCTTTGTTGCAGGACTGGGAGTGGCTGGGTCATTACACAAATTGAATCTATTTCCCCATGTTAAGTATCCTCACACCTTATTGTCAACTGTCTGAAATGGGCCATCTTGATTATCAAAAAAAGGTTTTTTTTCTCCTGCTGCTAATAGCTCATCTTAATTAATTAGCCTCTTAGAGTTGGTATGGCAACTTCCACCTTTTCATGTTCTCTGTATGTATATATATATTCTTACCATATGTTCCATTCTGTGCATCTGATGAAGTGGGCTGTAGCCCATGAAAGCTTACGCTCAAATAAATGTGTTAGTCTCTCAGGTGCCACAAGTACTCCTGTTCTAATTTGACTGCCACCTTATTAGGGCTATTTTTCCAGACCTTGAGGGAGCAGAGATGGCAATGATATATGAAGGACTGAGGGACTTAAGGTCTGGATATGAAGGCAGGATCTATGCTAATGGCAGATGCTAACATTTGGAGGGACTCTTCTCTATTTGACTCATATAGTCAAAAAGCTGGTATTTGTACATCAATCAAATATGAATTGTACATTTATGTTCTTTTTAATCGAATGAGTGGAATCTATTTATAATTGTACAGCTCCTTCAGCCCTCATCTAGTGCTTTTCTCATACTAAAATAAAGAAAATAAGTTTCAAGTACATATTTAATGTGCGGATGCCACTATCTTGATACAGGAAGTAAAGGCTGAAATCTAGTTTTCTATCACAAGGAAAAAAAGGGGAAATTGTTACTTAAAATATTTGCCTTAATATTAGAAGCTATTCCTTTTCTCCTCAGGATTGCCTTTGATATTGAAATCTGACACACCCATGGCTAATGTGGTTGTTCTGGTCCCCTCCTGTGTGATCAGGGGGTGCCTAACTGATCTGTGGCTAATGGGGTTATTTTGATCTCTCTTCCCAGTTTCTTTCACCCTGAATCCAAGTTACAAGCACCCCGAACTCACCGTGTCTGAAGATGGCAGAACAGTCCAGCACAACACCCCTTCCCTAGGGCCGGCTGCCCCCTCTGGGGCCCTGATCACAGTGGGGAGGGAGGGGTTTGTGTCCAGGAGGGATCATGGTGGGGAGGACGGGGTTTGCAGGTGGTACTGGGAGGTGGAGGTGGGGGACAGCCTGCACTGGGAGCTGGGGGTGCTGAGTGAGTCTGTGAGGGACAGAGTGACAAGGGAGAGGTTGGAGAGATCCCCTGAGGGGGGGTTATGGGCTCTGGGGAGATGTGAGGGGCAGTATCACCCCGAGGAGGCTGACACTGTGCTGCAGAGCTTGGGTGTGATGCTGACAGTGGTTGGGGTGTATCTGGATCTAGAAGTGGGGAGTCTCTTGTTTTATAGTGTCAATTCAATGGCCCTTATCCTGGAGATTCCTGTAGAAGGTTCTGAGAGATTGTTCCCATTCCTCAGCCCTGGTCACACTGCGGGGACCCTCAGCATTTGCCCCCCCAGTGACTGGGATTTCCCCCAGAAATTAATAGTCAGTGGGTCTGTTAGTCAGGGCAATCACACAGCCCTGGCACGGTCCCCCACCTCCAACAATGGGAAAGGGGCAGGAAACAACACAGGGTCATCCACAACAGGAGAAACAGCCCCAGCCCCTGCACAGCCCTCAGCCCCCAACAACAGGGAAGGGGCAGGAAACAACACAGGGCCATCCACAACAGGAGAAACAGCCCCAGCCCCTGCACAGCCCTCTGCCCCCAACAACGGGGAAGAGGCAGGAAACAACACAGAGCCATTTGTAACAGGAAAAACAGTCCCACACCCTGCACAGCCCTCTGCCCCCAACAACGGGGAAGAGGCAGGAAACAACACGGGGCCATTTGTAACAGGCGAAACAGCCCCACACCCTGAACAGCCCTCTGCCGCTGCAGACCAAGATGTGAAAGGAAACAGCACTTGGTTCTCTAGTCTCAGAAATGTAAGAAATCCCTTCAACATCCCGAAGAGGAGAAAGGGGGATAAAACAGAGCAGGAGCATCTGCAAGCAGAAGGGGGAAAAGAAATGCCAGACCCCAAGGTCTGAAAGTCCACCTGCAAAAACCCCATTTGCCAAAAGCCCTCCAGCAGGGTAAAGGGAATCAGAAAGAAAAAAAACACTGAGAACTTGAATCCAGGGGGGCTCTCTGGAGCTGAAGCTTTTGTTCCGCAGATTTCAGGGCCAGGAAATACGATGGGGGATTCAAATCCAAATGCCGACACCTTGGAAACAATGTCGCCTCAAAGAGACAGGCGGGAAATGGTGACACTTCTCATGTTTCCACCCCATGGAAACATGACACACAGAAGTCAGGAAATGCAGAAGGGAAGGTTCTTACAGTGACACTAACTCTCACACATTGCAGACATACATGCTCTGCTGCTGCCGCCCTTATTCAGTGTGAGCGGATGGTAGAACAAAGGCCTTGCAGTATAGAACCAGTCTGATATCCCTAGTCATGTGAAATAGCACCTTATTTCAACATCAGTCCTCTTGACTTCAGTGAGAGCACTCATGTGGTAAGGTACCATGCATAGAGACACCAGACTCAGGCCAGTCATAAACTGTGTGTGCAATGCAGATGAGTTAGTGTTACTTGGAGAACTTTACCTTTTGCACTTCCTGACTTTTGTCCATTTACATACCCAGTAAATAGGACCAACATTTTTCAGAAAGGAAGAGAGGGTGCAGGGACTAGAGCTGCACATGCTGTTGGTGTGACAATGCACATTTGGTGACTTTGACACCTACATAGATAAATGTGCATGCAAATGGCTAATTTACACTTGCATGTGTAACTGCATGTGCAAATGCTAGTGCACAAATTCATATTTTATGGGGAATGTGAGCCTCTATCTTTGGGAAATTTGCTCACAACTTTAAACTTGGGTTTTGTGTTTAATCTCCCTGTTGATTACACATGAAACAAAAAGAAAGAAAATGCCAATGCTATGCTGCATGCAGCTATGAAACTGTAAAGCCTTGGGCTTTGTATACTGGGGGTAAAATTTTCAAAAGTGCCTAGGTGAGTTAGGATCCCAAGTCCCTTTTCAGAAGTAACTTGGGCGCAGATCTTCAAAGGTATTTAGGCACTGTCAAAGTTAGAATCAGGACTCACAATTTGTCAGACCACTCTGTTTTATTAGCGCAGCGCTCTGCTAATACAACCAGATAATGTGAGCCCCATGTAGGACTCAGACTGTCTTATTTATACAGATAAGTTCGCCCCCCCCTTTTAACAAGAAAACAAAGGAAGCAAAACTGATAAGTTTTCCTGGGGCCAGACACACATCTTATTTCCTTATTAACTCTTACCAATCTCTTGTTAATGTCCCACCATTAGCTTAGGTGCGACTCATTGTTCTATATCTTAATGTTTCTCTTCCTGACAACTATATTTCAACATTCCTCATTCCCGCTTAAAGGAACATACAGCATTTCTTTAATACATTCTATTTTTACAATATAATTCATTCTACTTCCACAGCACTTAACTCTCATTGAAATCAAGTGTAGACATACTCTTAGGCTCCTAAAAGTCTGTTACTTTTGAAAAGGGGACTTAGGCTACTAAGTCACTTAGGGTCAGATTTGCTCCCATTTAAATACANAACCTAAAGTCGTAGTGTAGACCAACACTAAGTCACTTAGGGTCAGATTTGCTCCCATTTAAATACACACCTTTAAAAATCTGACTTTTTTGTTATTTTTTCACTATACTTTTAAATGGTTAAGAACACTCCTTGCATACAGAGTTGAGTAGCTGTTTTTCAGAGAGTCGTGGCAGCTAATAACCAAGGAGACATGTGTACGTACACGCGCACACACACACACGTACACACACACGTACGCGCACACACGCACACACACACACACAGAGCTCTCCCAGAGACATTACTTTTGTTCTCTCTTCTTGTTCTTTTCCTTAATCAAAAATACCCTGGAGGTGTTTGTGTTGCTTTTTGTGTATGGAGAATACAGATTTAGGTAATGAGGATGGATATGTAAAGCACAAGGAGGAGCTCAAAGAAAGTGAGGAAGCATGAAAAAGTATCTTAAATGGAAACAAAAGGAGAAAAATAATGTAATGGAAATATTTTTTGCAGATTAATGAAGAAGAGGCAATATCTGAAATATACGTTCATAGGCTTGGACTGTATTTTCACGTAAATACTATCAATATGTTCCAAAAACAAACTTCTGGCTGCAAAAGGAAATAAATGGAATAGGAATAAATAAATAATCTAAAGCAAAGACAAAGACAAAAATGGGGGGGGAGGGCAGAAGGGGGAGTCTGTTGCCTTTATTATACTGTACTATTGTAATCAAAAGAGTAATGTTTAATGTGATGGTTTTATCATTTCTACAGCAAATATGAAGAATATGCCTTTGGTTTACTAAGTTTTCCTTTTTTATTTTAATTGTTCTAATAAAAATATAGTTGATGTGGTCCCGTTATATTTTCATGCTATTTTTAATTGAAGCTGGGGTTCAAAATCTATATATTTCAACCAAAACTTCAATTAAAATTCACCACCACCACCATCAAAAAAACCCTCACTTTGGCTTTGACTTCACTAGTATAAATTGCATGTTTTAAAATTCCTGCTAACGAACCTGTGTTAAAACCACAGTGTAGACAGGACAATTTGTATTTCAACATATGTTAGCTGGTTGGGGGTGACTGTAGGGGACAGCCCAGGCTTTATCTTGACTGGCTTAGGACATTTTAAAGGCACAAAGCTTTGTCTAGACTAGATTTTTAAAATGTCTTAGTACTGTGTCTTTGCTCTCCACTCAAGATTAATAATGTGTAGAAATCACAGGGACTCAGCTGGGTTCCAAATAACCATGTTTATTAACGGTGTACAGATATACAGTTCACTGCTGCTCAGGGAGGGTCCTGGTGCCTATAGCAATAGAAGACAGGGAGCTGAACTAGAGATCCAGTTTAAGGGATATTACCCAATTCCTGTACACTGCATCTTCCTGCACCTTTAGCATGGAAGGGTATACAAAAGAATTATAGACTTATTGCTATAGAAACTACAATCAGTAATACACAAAACACTACCCATTCAGTCTGACGGGTGGTTTGTGACTTCTATCTGGACAAAAAGAACGAGGAGTACTCGTGGCACCTTAGAGACTAACAAATTTATTTGAGCATAAGCTTTCGTGGGCTACAGCCCACTTCATCAGATGCATAGAGCGGAACATATAGTAAGAAGATATATATACATACAGAACATGAAAATGTGGAAGTTGCCATACCAACTCTAAGAGGCTAATTAATTAAGATGAGCTATTAGCAGCAGGAGAAAAAAAACGTTTGTAGTGATAATCAAGATTATTTTACAAACGTTTTTTTTTTCTCCTGCTGATAATAATAGGGGGGTGTGCTCTGGGAGGGAGTTTGGTGCAGGAGGGGGTTCTGACGTGGAGGAGGGGGTGGGGTGCGGGAGGGTGTGAGGGCTCTGGGAGGGAGTTTGATGCAGGAGGGGGTTCTGACCTGGAGGAGGGGGTGGGGTGCGGGAGGGGGTGTGTGGTGTAGGCTCTGGCTGGGAGGTGCTTACCACAGGCAGCCGGCCGGTGGGGCAGCAGGGCTCAGGCAGACTGCCTGCCTGCCCTGGCTACACGCCACTCCTGGAAGCGTCTGGCTGTTGGCATGTCTCTGTGGCCCCTGGGGGGAGGGAGGCAGCGGGTCTCCATGCGCTGCCTGCGCCCGCAAGCACCGCTCCCACAGCTCCCATTGGCTGGTTCCATGCCAATGGGAGCTCTGCAGACGGTGCTGGGGCAGCATGCGGAGCCCTCTGCCACCCCCCACCCCCCGGGGCCAGAGATGTGTCAGAAGCCAGACGCTTCCAGGAGTGGCATGGGGCCATGGCAGGCAGGCAGCCGGCCTGAGCCCCACTGCGCCGCCAGACTTTTAGTGGCCCGGAGATTGCGATCGACTGGCAGAGGCTCTAGGAACGACGGGTTGGTGACCACTGGGCTAAAGCATTAGCTAAAATCTTTAGGCTTAGTGCAGAGGTATCTGGATGAAATTTAAAGGCCTGTGACATACAGGAGGTCAGACAAGTGAGCCAATGGTCCCTTCTGGCCTTAAACTCTATGAAACAATGAAACCTCTTGCTGAACTTGGGCACAAAACTTGCCTATGTGTCTTCTCCAATCTCCATGACTTGTTTGGTGCTACTTCTACCTGCTAAGGCAGAGGAATCAGTCTGTGCCATAATCATTGCAGAGGTCCATGAAGTGGCCATCTCTTACTAAGACTTTTTTCTCCAATGTGAAAACTGTAGCCATTCAATCACACTATTTCTTCAAACATCCCTCAGTAGATCAGGCTTTAACGAGCTCAGGTGAGCCTTATATTACACCTCATCAACCACATTGACAGTGTCTGATTACAGTAACATGGGCTGCATGCTATATACATTAATAGAACATTTCCAATTTTCTGTAAACTGCCTTTATCCAGAGCCATGGCACAAATTGCTAGACTGATCATCTGGACAAACCTTTCCACAGGGTGTGGCAGGGTGGCAGTGGCAGATTAGCCACTGGGCCAATGGGGCCCAGGTCCAGGGGCTCCAGCCAATCAGGGGCCCCGAAAAAATGGGTGCCCCCGCGCCCTGCTCCGCCCGCCCAGCGCTCCTGCTGGAGAGCGCGGTCAGGGCGCAGGGGCTCGGCAGCAGAGCGCCAGGTGGGGAGGCGGGGCGGGGTAAGTCCCCGTGCACTGACCCCACTCCCTGGGAGGAGTGCCGGGCAGGCAGAGTCGGGCAAGCCCCCACACTCCGACCAGCTCCCCGGCTGGAGCACTAGTGGGTTGGGGGGACTGCAGGCAGAAGGAGTGGGGAGGGGCCCCCACTTGTCCTGGCCCAGGGGCCACAAAACTGCAATCCGTCTCTGCAGTGGGAAGGAGCTGATGTGACATGTTTGATACTGTTTCTTGTGACAAATAATTGGAACTCTTCAGATGTGAATGGAGAGTCACTTACAATGTGTTCAGGGACACCCATCCTTGAAAAAGAGCCTGAACACGTCCACTGTCTGCACTGACCTTGTCAAATCCACACAAAATACTTCAGGCAATTTAGAATGGGCCTCTCCTACAATCAAAAAACTACATCCCATAAACAGTTCTGGATAGTCTATTTGGATTTGCTATTGGGTAGCTGGACACTCCAAAGGGTGCAACAGAGCTTGTTAAGACAGGGATTGCATTTGCTGACCATCTTGACATTGTTTGCCATTTCCTCTGTTTATGCATCAATCCCTGGCCACCACACACAGCTCCTGGCAAGGACTTTCATTTTGCATGAGACATACTAAGCAGTGACTGTAACTCACTGTAACAGGGCCCCTAGCACTGCTCTGGGCATTGGGGTCAGCACTGACTGTGAGAGGAGGGTGTCCCCTACTGAGCCTCTGCCGTGCTCCCTGCAGCACAGACCCCTAGTACTGCACTGGGCATTGCAGATAACGTATGCAGATGACACAAAAATGAGGGGAGTGAAAATTATGAGCAGGACACATCACTGATTCAGAGCAATCTAGATCTCCTGGTAAGCTGGACACAAGCAAACAATATGTGTTTTAGTATGTCTAAATGTAAATGTATCCATCTAGGAACAAAGGATATCAACCATACTTACAGGATGGGGGACTCTGTCCTGGAAAGCAGTGACTCTGAAAAAGATTTGGGGGTCGTGGTGAATCATCAGCTGAACATGAGCTCCAAATATGACATTGTGGACAGAAGAGCTAATGTGATCCTGGGATGCATAAACAGGGGAATCTCAAGTAGGAGCAGAGAGGTTATTTTACCTCTGCATTTGGCACTAGTGAAACCCCTGCTGAAATACTGTGTCCAGTTCTGGTATCCAGAATTCAAGAAGGATGTGACAAATTGGAGAGGGTCCAGAGAAGAGCCATGAGAATGAGTAAAGGATTAGAAAACCTGCTTTGTAATGATAGACTCAAGGAGATCAATCTATTTAGATTAAGAAAGAAAAGGTTAAGGGATGACTTGATTACAGTCTATAAGTACCTACATGGAGAACAAATATTTAATAACAGATCTCCCTGACCTCACAGAGGTTTTTGTCTGAGCTGGGACACAGTCATGTGGACAAGTGCAATCCCTACAAACACCCCAATGACAGGTATTATCTTCCTTCAGGATGGGGAGAGGATTTCTATCTAGATAGAGGAGAAAAACAAATCCACTCATTACATACACCTAATCACATCCAGAGGGAACTCCATGGCATTTTTCTGCCAGTATCAGCTTAGGGACAAAATAACCAGGAGAAAAATTCTCTCCCAACTGCCCCCTATATCTGAGGCTATATCTACACTGCCAGCTAGGGGTGTGATTCCCAAGCTTGCATACACATAGTCACGCTACTGAGTGAGAGACAGCATGTGTATAAATAGCAGTATAGCTGCAGTAGCAGGGCAGCAGCTGTGGCGGCACAGTTTAGCCATGCCAAGAAGGTACCCACTGATTTCAGGAATGTTTGTACTCAGCACAGCTAAGCCATGCTTCCACTGCCTGGTCTATCACAACTACGCTGCTATTTATACTCAGGCTAGCTCTTATGGAGCTACTACGAGTATGTGTACGCGAGCTGGGGAATCACACCTCTAGCTTGTAGCCTAGGCATAGCCTGAATGTGGCAGGTAAAGCCTGGCTGCTTAGCCTCATGGAGTTAGGGAACAGGGACAGTATGACATAAATGAATGAATATTTTTGTTCACTCCATGTCTAGAAGTTTAATGCTTTAAATATGGGAAACAAAATACAATCTTACACTGGGCCTGGGCCTGCATTCAATGAAGTCAAGAGCAAAACTGCCATTCACTTCAATGGCTGTAGGATCAGAGGACCCTTAAAGGTGAGCTGATTAGAGTGAAAATAATGGGGTTTGTGCCCTTTTTTGTTCCATTATGGGATATAGGGCTAGTTGAAAGTTATCCGTCAAAACATTTTTTCAACAGAAAATTAGATTTTCAACTAAATGAAATTATATATAAAAAGTGTCTGCACCGTGGTTAGTAACGCTGTCTTGCATATCTTATGCTTAAACTGGATAGACCACGAATGCATTTTAGGAGATGTAGTCCAGCTCATAGAGGAGAATCAGGATATGAGGAGCAAACTCCTGTGGGTCACTGCATCTCTCCCCCTGACCCTTTTTTTTTNCTAAATGCAGAATTTGGTCTTAGTGTATTAAGGAAATGCAGAGATTCAAAGCAGGAAGAAGATGAGAAAGAGAAAGAAAATATGATACCAAAGGCATGAGAAGGCTGCAGTGATTCTGCAAGGGCCAGCTGAGCTGTGTCCAGGTTGCAGCTGGGGTTGAGATACCCTCTGCTGGCTCAGCCAGGAGTTTGCAGGAATCACTAGTTTGCATTACAATCCCTCTCTATTGCTGCCACCCTCCTTGTTCTTTTCCCAGGGGAGGAGGTGAGGAGCAGCATCTGGCCACAGGTTGCAGGGTTTCACTCCTGTGTATTGTACATTCCCCACCACACTGAGCCCCATGGAGAATAGTGCAGACCCCTCACTCTGTTCCCTCCCCTGGCCCTGGGCCGGCTCTGTCTGTCAGAGCCTGAATATTCTGCCGCTGTATGGTGCAGCTGCTCTTGGTGTTTGCACAGATCATCACCTGCATCTGGGAGAAAGGAGCTGACGCTTTGCCTGAGCTAGATTTGAGATGCCTGCGGGAGGAGGAATGGCAGGGAGGGGTGGGGAGGAAGGGGCTAGGGACTCTGAGGGAAATGGCAGTGAGCGAATGCCTCCTCATGTCTGGATTCACTTGTCCCAAAACCTAACCAGATCGGCTGCCTTAGTTCAATGTACAGAAGAGAAAAAAGAAAACTGCTGGTGGAGTGGCAATATGGAGGCACATGTACCTGTACTGGAATAAAATGTCACAGAACACCGGACTGGCAGGTACCTCCTGGGTCATTGAGTCCAGTCCCCTGTCAAAAACTTATCAAGCTCCATCTTAAAACTAGTTGGATTGTTTGCCCCTGGCACAGATCCACTGGATCTGTACAATCCTCTAGCTTTTGAACAGCTCCTTGGAGGAACCTCTTCCGTGTGGCAGACCCCGATAGGGTCCCACTCTTCCTTCAGGTTAGGCTGCATGGTCTCAACGCTTCAAAGACTGAGCCTCTGCCTCCAGCCCACCTGCTTCTCCCATGAGCTCTAGCCTCTGCCCAGCGAGTCCAATGGAGCCAGACTCCCGGTCAGAGACTTTTGCACTCTTCAGGGATCAATGCACCCCAGGCAGTATTTGCAGTGACACCCAGCAGCACTGACAAAACAGAGCAGGGTTTATTAGCCAACCGAATCATGCACGGGCAGAGAAGCTGAGGTTAAGACAGAGTCAGACTGGCCAGTGCCAGGGCTCCACCCAGCAAGTCCTTTTTTGGCTCTTTCTCTTTGTCTTTCCATCCCGCGTGAGCTCTTGTTTCTCAGTAAGGCCAGTTCTTAACACAGACCCTGTCACCTTCCAGTCCATTGTCCTCCTTCTGAAGAGCCCTGCTGAGCTCACCTGGGATGTCAATGGTTCAGTGGTTGGGGTTCCCATTGTCTTTCTGGACCATCCATTGATACAGTTCGGTTTCAGCCTTCCTCAGTGACCCATTCATACCACCCTAGGCAGCTACATGACACACACAGCTCATGTCTCCTGCTCTGCCCCAGGAGCAGCATGTTAACCCTTCTGCACCCACTGGGTAGCAATCCCNTGTTCAGTGGTTGGGGTTCCCATTGTCTTTCTGGACCCTCCATTGATACAGTTCGGTTTCAGCCAGTCCTCAGTGACCCATTCATACCACCCTAGGCAGCTACATGACACACACAGCTCATATCTCCTGCTCTGCCCCAGGAGCAGCATGTTAACCCTTCTGCACCCACTGGGTAGCAATCCCACAGTAACAGGTACAGTGTCATACAGAGAGTCCTGTGGCACCTTTAAGACTAACAGATGTATTGGAGCATAAGCTTTCGTGGGTGAATGCCCACTTCGTCAGACGCATGTAATACGCATGTCATACAGATCGTTGATAAAAATAGTACAGAAAACTCCCACATTTGTCACACACACACCCCCCCCCACACACACACACACCTCCTATTGAAAGTCCTCCAGCCGCAGTCCCACAATACAATATTCCCTTCAGCGGTGACCTGTCTGGTAACACCTTGGGGATTTGCTGGCCAGGGGTCGCAGTGATGGAAAGCTTAATTTTTAAATACCCAGCACGTGCTTTGCAGCCACGCCCGTTCTGTTCCCAAGCACTGACAGACCAGCTGCAATGTGGCTTCCTGCCGTGTGGCCCACGAGGGAGGTGCTCAGTCCCCTGAGGCTGTGGGGTGAGGGGCATGTGTTGGCCCAGCTACAGTGACCCTGCAGGAGCAAAAATAGTCTTGACAAAGACCCTGTGATACTCCAGTGACAAGGGCCAATGCCAGGCAATGGGGATGGAGCTGAAGCAGCTCTAGCTCAAGGTTAAGCAGAACAACATGAAGTCTGGAGCCACCCACATGCCCTGTGTATTGAGCTGGATGCTGTATTCAGCAGCCCCCTCCCACCTCCCCTACAACAGGGGGGATACTTCAGGCCCTGGAGAGGAGGAGGAAGCTGCAGCAGTGGGTGAAGATGAGCTGTTTGGCATTGGTTAGAAAGGGGCTGATGAGGCAGAGTACAGCAAGGCAGCTGAAAGCCAGGAGCTGTCTGACAGACACACAAGACACAGACCCAGTGTGAAACAGCAGGACTTGTCTCATCCCTGGAGGACCAGCACTCAGGTAGGTGCAATGGATCATTAATGTCCTGTTGAAAAAAACCCCACATAATTTAGGCTAACTCTTGGCAAGCACCCGCCAGCCCTGCCTGCATGTCTACGTTGCCTGGAAAGAGGCAGCATCTGTCCAAATAACCTTCCCTCTGGATGTGGTTGCAAACATTGTCTGTGGCCTGGTGTACACGTAAAAGTTAGGATAGCATAGCTATGGTAACCTAACCCCCAGGGTAGACGCAGCTAGGTTGATGGAAGAATGTTCTGTCGCCCTCGCTACCATCACTCGGGGAGGTGAAGTTCCCACAGCGATGGAAACACCCCTTCTGTCACTGTAGGAAGTGTCTACACTATGGCACAGCTATGGCGTCATAGCTATCTCTGTAGCACCCATAATGTAGACATGGCCTGACATTGTGCTACCACCCTGTCCATCCGTCATTCCAACTCCCCTCTCATGTGAACAGATTCATATTCTCAGCCACCCCACCCTCACTTGCCATTCCCCCCACTCACATCGTGAGGTCAGAACTGCCTTCAAAGCACCCATCCCCACCTGTCCCCTCATGCCCAGGCTCTCTTCCCCTCATCTTTAAAAAGGATGCACAACTGTGTGCAGAAAAAAAGTCTCCTTTCAGAGATGTTTTCAAAACGTTTTAACCGCACCAATGTCAGCACTATGCAAAACCCATCGCAAAGCAAATGAGGCAACACTAACAATTAATGCTTCCATGGAGCTGATTTCATGGTATAATGATTTCAGAACATACAAAGGTACTTTCCAGGGTACATGTACACATAGGGTTTGCATCCACCTGAGGCAGCATAATACTGACATGCAGTCTGGTAAGGCAGCATGAGTCAGAGTTACAAACAGTTATGGTGCTTTTATTCTGAGACCAATGCTTATCTCCCTGAGGTAGCATAACAGCACTACAGTCCTAGAAAGGCATTGCATGCAGTTTAGATAACCATAGGTGAACAAATGTATAAATACATTAATCACATGTGAACAGCAGACTCGCATGGAACTTAAAATACTGAGAGGCTGATATGGGACTCATCTGTGTTGGGGCCTTCTCTTGCTTGTTGCCTAGAAGAGTTGTTTGGGCAGTAACAGGGAGACAAGACCTAGAGCAATGACTCAGTAGCCATCGCCAAGGAGGGAAAGGAAAAGACCAAGGTTCTCTTCCAAGCCATATTTATAGAGCCTGAATTATGAGCCTCTGCTTAACCACTCGGCAGCCAGGCAGGACCTTTAGTCACCAGCTGTCCTTTGACTGTCAAAGGCAGGCACTCAAGGCAGCTAGAGAAGAAGTAGCAGACAAAGCATGCCAGGGTTGTAGAGGCATGGTGAGAGATTCCCATTCTTTTGAGCCTGATGGGAGTCCCAGATGGCACAAGAGGCACTGTGACATTGTCCTGCTTGGGGGTGCAATCCAGACCAGTGAGGGCTTTTGTCACTGCCTGCCCTGCACCTTCCATGGAAGTACGAGGGGCTGGCTTCCCACCTCTTCCTAGGTGAAAGAGCTTTGCCTAAAAAGGCTTCTCACCTCGCTTCACTTCCCAGAGACTTCAAACCTTCCTTGCTTGAAGGGCTCAACTTGCAGGAGCTCTGGCCCCTTGAGTCTGTCTAGTGATGGATGCCAAAGGTGGCTTCTCTCCTCCAAAGCTCAATGACCTTCTTTCAAGAGACAGGATGACCTCTTGAAAGAAGAGGCTCTTCTTCCCTGTCTGTGCTCATCTCACCCCCTGCTGATTTCTATGGAAATGAGACTTCCATTGGTTTTGGTACCACCTTGCTTCATTTCTTTACCAACAGGAAACTAGGCGCCTTCCCTCCTGTCTGGGGGGAAAGCCTGCTTCTCCCTTGCTTTGCTCACAGACTGCAAGGCAGAAGATATGGGAGACTTCCCAATTCCTCAACTAGTGTTAAGACTGCCATTTCCCCAGGATATTCATCACTAGTATGTCAGAGACTTTCCTAAAGACCAAGCTCAATACCCTTTGAGACTACAGTCCTATTTGATACAATCAGTTAATTGCAACAGAGAGCCCTGTGGCACCTTTAAGACTAACAGATGTATTGGAGCATAAGCTTTCGTGGGTGAATGCCCACTTCGTCAGACGCATGTAATGAAAATATCCAGAGGCAGGTATAAATATGCAGGTAAGAATCAGTCTGGAGATAATGAGGTTAGTTCAATCAGGGAGGGTGAGGTCCTCTGCTAGCAGTTGAGGTGTGAACACCAAGTGAGGAGAAACTGCTTTTGTAGTTGGCTAGCCATTCACAGTCTTTGTTTAATCCTGATCTGATGGTGTCAAATTTGCAAATGAACTGAAGCTCAGCAGTTTCTCTTTGGAGTCTGGTCCTGAAGTTCTTTTGCTGTAAGATGGCTACCTTGACATCTGCTATTGTGTGGTCAGGGAGGTTGAAGTGTTCTCCTACAGGTTTTTGTATATTGCCATTCCTGATATATCAACTACAAAAGCAGTTTCTCCTCACTTGGTGTTCACACCTCAACTGCTAGCAGAGGACCTCAACCTCCCTGATTGAACTAACCTCGTTATCTCCAGACTGATTCTTGCCTGCATATTTATACCTGCCTCTGGATATTTCCATTACATGTGTCTGACAAAGTGGGCATTCACCCACGAAAGCTTATGCTCCAATACATCTGTTAGTCTTAAAGGTGCCACAGGACTCTCTGTTGCTTTTTACAGATCCAGACTAACATGGCTACCCCTCTGATTCCAATCAGTTAATTGTTTGTGACTTGAAGTTCAGCTGGTCGTTCTAGACCAGTCAATCTCAGTAAAATATTCTTTGTAAGGTAAAACCCAGACCAAGCTTCTCTCTCCTGCTGGGTGGAGACGCCATGCTCTCTCCTCTGCTGCTTGCTAGCTTTAGAGCTTTCTTGGCCTCCTATGTTATTGGACTTTCATTCTTTCTGCTTGATGAGGGGGCTGCTCAGAGAAGCAAACACTTTCCTTTGCCTAGGGCAAACCTCTTTTCCCAAACCCCGCTGACATGCCTGGCTGCAAGACATTTGAGTCATCATTGCAGCCTCTAGCCGGAACTCACAATATGCACCACATACATACATCAGGCAAGAAGAGTAAGGCCCAGCGAGTTCTCAGTTTTCCAGTGAGACATTCCAGGACACCTTTTAGATCCAGATCAGCAGCAGTGAGTCGGGCTATGCTGAATTGGTCTGGCCAGCTGCAATTCGTTCCCTGAGACCAGTGAGCCGCTTGCCCTCTGGCACTGGGGCACTCTTAGAGTCACAGATATCCACTTTTCTGGGAGGTTTACTTCTCTTGTTGAGTGTAGGAGGTGCTTGGCAGCAACGGCAAGAGGAGGACCCTGTAGCTGCCAAAATAAGAAGGGAAGGCTAATGACAAAGATGGGATTTGAATCCATGCATGTAGAGCACAATAGATTAGCCACCCTTTGCCATAACCGCTTGGCCACTTCATGAACCAGACAGTGATCTGTCTCAACAGCTCTCCTTTGATCAACCGATGCCGGCGACCCAAAGCAGGAAGGAACGACATAGGAAGGAAAAGCTGCCAGTGTGCCAGTGGTGTGGAGGCATCCTGTAAGAGTCCCATTCTTACAAGCCAGATTCAAGTCCTAGCTGGTGCAAGCATGCTGTGGCCTTGGTTGCATTAGGGCCTTCTCTTGCTTTTTTTTCTTGGAAGAGTTGTTTGGGCAGTGAGGTGGAGAAGAGACCCAGAGCAATGACTCCATAGCCACTGCCAAAAAAAAGAAGGGAAGGGCAAAGACAAAGGTTCCCTTCCAAGCTACACATGTGGCGTCGAAAGCATGGCAAAGATTTGCAGTCTAAAATGGTTGTGAATAAAGGCAGGGATTGGTTCTGTTAGTATCCTGGTGTTGATGACATATGTGTCCACCTGTGAGAGTCCTTCCCCACCCAGAGAAGCCCAGCTGTCTCAGGGACAAATCCACTAACAAGCGGTAACCTTTGCCCGTGTAGTTCTGCACTATTTGTTAAGAACAGATTGTCAGGCAGGGTTAACATATCTTAGTTTCCAGCAGAGTCAGGGCCTTAAGGTGATATAGCTATGAGCTGCCTACCACTCCAGTCCTGTTGCTGGTCACTGGGAAGAAAATCAGGTGCTTTCTCTTACTCCTGCAATACTGGGTTGCAAACCACTAGTCAGAAAATAGTATTTCCATTGCACAGGAAATTCCAACATTTCAAAAATTTTGTTCTTTCCAAATCACAGTGAAAAGTTGGAATGTTGATGTCTTCTACAAAATGGAAATTCCCCACAAAAAATCATTTTGAAAACATTGAAAAGTTTTGTTTTGATAATATCAAAATATTGTTTTATACTATAATATATTAAATATAATATTTAACCTTAAATATTGTGTATATAATAAAGCATTACAATATAAATGCTTATAAATGCAATATAAATGTCACAATAAGTGAACTGAAAAACAGTTGAAACGAAATATTTTGGCCTTAGCAAAGCGAAACTTCTGACAATATTGAAACAAATTGTTTTGACAGTATTGAAATGAAATGAAAAAAATTGGAATTATTTGTTTTAACTTTCTCCTGTCAAGAATTTCATCCAATTAGCATGTTCCCATAAAACCTTTTGATTTCAATTAAACTGAATTTTTCAACCAACTTTAGTCATGCATTGCTAAGGCTGTGTGTGGTCACATAACAGCCTCTGAGTTGTTTTTCATGCATATGCATTTAAAGAGATATTGGCCTTAATTTCAAAGTTCAGATCTGGAGCTGGAACACCCCATCGTTTGGGATTCTGGTGGTTGGACCACTTGGACGCAGGGTTTCATTCAGCTTATTGGTGAGACAGGGACTACTTGTGCAGTTCAGATATGGATGAAGATTTGTATTCAACCCTCCACTCCCACTAAGTTCAGGCTGCATGAATTCACAATTTTGATTCAGGGCTGTCTCTTATTTTAGACCATAAAAAACATCTTATGTTCCCTTTTCAGTTTTGCAACTTGTCTCTTGTGTTTTTGTAGGACTCAAAGCCTCCATGAGAGGAACAATAAGGTCACTGAAGATCAGCATACTGGTAGGAAAATCAGACACATTAATCACTTATTGCTCTGAGCTATAGATGTGTTTGTTTTTTGGTTTTTGAAGGTGTGTGAAGTTTGTATAGTAATTCTGTGGCTAGGATCTCTGAAAAGTCAGTTAAGATCACATATTGGACTAAGCATTGGAATTATTTCCATCAGCAGCAGTTTTTAACTACCCATTGTTCTGTCTGCCTCGGTACTTAAATTTACAGCATAGTACCTACTGCTTTCCACATTTATTAGAAAACATGACATGCTCATAGACTCATAGACTCATAGACTTTAAGGTCAGAAGGTTGGATTTTGATCATCTAGTCTGACCTCCCTCATGATGCAGGCCACAAAAGCTGACACACACACCCCACCCCCACCCCGGAATAATTCTCTACCTTGACTCGGCTGTTGAAGTCCCCAAATCATGATTTAAAGACTTCAAGTTGCAGAGAATCCCCCAGCAAGCGACCCCTGCCCCATGCCGCGGAGGAAGGCGAAAAACCTCCAGGGCCTCTGCCAATCTACCCTGGAGGAAAATTCCTTCCCGACCCCAAATATGGCGATCAGCTGAACCCCGAGCATGCGGGCAAGACTCTCCTGCCAGACTCTCAGGAAAAAGTTCTCTGTAGTAACTTTTAATATCCCATCATTGACCATTGGTACTAATTACCAGCGCTGGCACGTTATTGACCTATTGACTAAGATCCCGTTATCCCCTCAAACCATCCCCTCCATAAACTTATCAAGCTTAATCTTAAAGCCAGAGAGGCTGTTTTGCTTTCTATTAGCAGCTGAGTGGAAGAACTAGGAATAATCCTTGGTCTCTTGACTTTGAATACAGTGCCAAGCCGTCAGGGCAACATTGCCATTTTAAAGCTATGTTGATTATAACTGATTTCAGAAGCAGCTCTGTATGAATGTGCATCTGGCACAAATCAGGACTGGAGTACAAATCCATCCCAAATTACCTCTTCCGGATTTATAGGTCAACAGGTTGAGTTCAATAACAAACTCTGGATTTAAATATTAACAAATATCTTTTTCTTTTTAAACTATGTCCGGCCTATTTACATTTGCTGAGAGAGCACTTACACATACTGTAAGGGGACAAAAAAGCTTTTCAAAGCTCCTGAGAACAAGATTTCACTAACACCAGTGTTAACAAAAATTGTTATAAATGTGACCTTTTTTACCGATGACAATATTCCCATGCCATAGTAAGCAATTATACTGTGCTTTTAAAGTAGAAAAAGACACTGGAAATCTGACACGTTATACAGCAACAATTTCCTGCTTAATTATGTTTTCCTTATGAAATTCTAATAAATGATTATTTCAATTATGAGAGGGCCTTAGGACCCCACCTGACATCAGAGTCCTTGGGCACTGTACAGATACATAATTAGAGACAGTCACTGTTGTGAAAAGTTTACAATCTAAATAGACAAGATACACCAAGGAAGGATTATCATCATCCCCTTTTATAGATGGTTACCTAAAGCAGAGAGAGAATAAAGAATTTACCTGAGAGAGACAAGGCGGGTGAGGTAATATCTTGCATTGCACCAACTGCTGTTGGAGAAACAGACAAGTTTTCGAGGTAGAGAGCTTTTCTTCAGGTCTGGGAAAGAACTGAAGAAGAATTTCTGGACAAATGCACCATGAAACCAATTATATTCCTGAGATGCATCAATGATATCTTCATCCTCTGGACAGATGACTTTGTAGACAATAGAGCAAGTTTTCCTCATTATATTCACTCTATTATATTCAGTGGCTTGTCTTTTATCATATTCAGCTGTAACCCAAGAAACCTACAGGCTTGTATCCTGTAAAATAGCATATGTTAGCATAAGTGAGGTTAAGTAGACCGTAACCCTTGTCACAGATCAATGTCTACCTTTGGATTGTGGGAACTAAGAAGAGCTTTCTCAATGGTAGGAGTTAGAATGTTCCAGTTAGTGAGACCACAAGGAACATGGAAGTAATAACCACAAATCAGCTTAAGGAAAGGGTGGCAGTATGATCTGCAATGGAAAAATGTGCTTTTCTAATCCACTAGGCTTCTTTAAGCATGTCAAGTAAATAGTGGATAAAGGAGAACCATTGAATAAAATGTATTTGACCTTTCAATAGCCTTTGACAAGGTCTCTCCCAAGTAGCAAGTGAAGAAACTAAGTATTCATTGGGTGAGAGACATAGTTCTGTGATGGGGCAAAAATCGGCTAAGAGAGCAAAAAAAGAGGAATAAATGGTCAATTAAGGTGCCTGGAGGGTGCCCAAAGGCTCTGTACCAGGCTCAGTGTTGTATAATATGTTTATTAATTATTCAGAAATGGGAGCAAAAAGTGAGACAGCAAAATGTGCAGATGGTACAACATGCTCAGGGTCCAGCCGATTGCCTTGCATGAGATCAGGAAGGATTTTTCCCTGAGTCATATTGGCAGGGGACTTGGGAAAAAAAGAGGGGGAGGGTTCCCTTCCTCTGTGGTGTGGGGTGAGGGTTGCTTGTTGGGATTATTTGGGTGTATCTCACCTAATCATTTTCCTGCCATTTCAGCAGCCTCGGACACTGGTGCACCTCAAACCTTCCTATTCTCTGCCTGTGATGCACAATTCTCTAGTCTCCCGCAGGCTGTAATGCTTTAGTCTCATTTCAGCTGTTGGGCTTAGTGTGCGGGTGCTGGGTGATGCTGGTGGCCTGTGATATACAGGAGGTCAAACTGGATAATCTGGTGGCCCCTTCTGGCCTGAAACTCTGTGACTCTACTCAGAATAGCCAAGCCCAGAGAAGATTGTGCGGAACTTCGGAAGGGCCTGTCAGAGCTGAGGGAATGGGCGGCTCAATGGGAAATAAATTCCATGTTGAGGTCATGCCTGGCAATGGTTGAGGGGAAACAAGGCCATGCACATTGGAGGGAATAGCTGGACCCACTTATACCCTTGCAGGTAGATTAGCTGTAACCAGAGCGCTGGGCGTCAGTAGATACAGCTCAATGAAGACCCTGTTCAACGTGCACTCACAAAAGGGAAGCAAATGTTATTATGTGTAAATAAGACATTAGAAGAGAATGGTGAGAATATTAGAGTGTTACTCTATGAACCAATGAGATGCCCCCACCTCAACAGATGTGCCCAGGCTGGCAGGTCTTGGACATGGCATCTAAGTGGTGCCCGGGCCTGGGGCTGGGGGAATTTGACCCCTAGTGCATGGAGCTCCTGTCTCAGTCTCCGATGATGAAAAGCTCTTTTCTATTCTCATCCCAAGAGAGCGGCGTCCCTTTCCGGCTCACACAGACAGCAGAGAAGCGGAGATGCTGGAGCACAGAGCGGCTGTGGCTTTCTGTCTATTTTACCGCAAAGAAACACAGCCACTCAGCTGAGAGCAGCTGCCACTTATTTGCTGGCTGGTCCATAGCAAGAGAACGGGGATTCAGAGCAGCAGGGGACTACAGCTTCCCCTTTACCGAGACCAGAATGAGCAGAGATGGGCTGGGAACAGGGGGCCTGATTTTCTGATGCCTTTATACTTGTGCCATCATTTGCAACCGTACAAAGTGAGTGTGAAACATCACCATCCTCTTTTAGTAGCACTTTGCCCTAATGCAAACACAGCAGCAGGTGCAGGGCAACAGCCATTCAGGCCCGGAGAGCCATTGCAGCTCGTCCCCTATCTAAACCCGAGGAGCAGAAGAGAAAGGTCACTGGAGAGAGCACCTAAACCTCAAGGAGAAAAGCAGAACAAAGCAGCAACCAGCCGTGGCTTCCCATTGACCTGAATCTTGCGGAGAAGGTGACCCACAGCACCGAGTCACTGCAGCTTCTAGGCTATGAGGAGCATCAGACAGAGTGGAGACTGGAGAACAGAGCTAGTCCTTTGTCTGAGACCCAAGGACTTGGAGGAGATTCAGAGCAGATCCTTTGGTTCTTGGGGAGCAGAAGCTGCTGCAGAATTTGCAGGCAGTTGAATGAATGCTGATTCCACCAATGATTCTCGCGCTGTGTCTGTGGCTTGTTTGTGAGTACTGGGCTTTGTTTCCGCCTTAAGAAAAGTACAAGTAAATTTGTCCTGTCCTAGACAGAACTGTTATATGCTGCAGCAGAGCAGAGAGCTTGGATTGGAAACTGTTCTGTGCTGTTAGGGCACGAACAAGGCTTTGCCCTTCTTGTCTATCATGCCGTGTGCTGGAATGACTCCCTTGGGTTTCTATAGCTTAACTCTTTTATGAGGATAGATTGTGGCATCTTGCTTAATCCTCAACCTGGAGAACCAGTGCACTGCTTTTTGTCAGGTTCCTAGTGTGGTATGCTGAAAACCCTGTTAAAATTGTGGCTGTCATTTCAAATTTCGGGGAGGATTTCTGGCCCTGCTTCCAGGCAGGGGCTCTGTAGAGAAACATGCAATTTGGGAATTTTAGCAATCAGTTCTACAGAGATCCAGCCTACAGTAAGGTGGAGTGAGTTGGTCCTCTTTCCCTTAGGGAGGAGCCTGCTTTGTCTCTNTGCAAACACAGCAGCAGGTGCAGGGCAACAGCCATTCAGGCCCGGAGAGCCATTGCAGCTCGTCCCCTATCTAAACCCGAGGAGCAGAAGAGAAAGGTCACTGGAGAGAGCACCTAAACCTCAAGGAGAAAAGCAGAACAAAGCAGCAACCAGCCGTGGCTTCCCATTGACCTGAATCTTGCGGAGAAGGTGACCCACAGCACCGAGTCACTGCAGCTTCTAGGCTATGAGGAGCATCAGACAGAGTGGAGACTGGAGAACAGAGCTAGTNACTCATTCACAACTTTAACTTTGTTGGCACCTGAAAGAAATTCTGCAGCTATGAATCTTTTCAGGTGAAAGAAGAAATAATTATTTTTCCACTAACGTGTTTTTATTTCCCCCCCAAAGCTTTGAGTTTTACATCCCAGCAGCAGCAGGTCTCCAACTGCAATTCCTCATCAGGCGAGTGAGAGCTGACATGAGTTCACTATGAAACCAGGGCCAAATCACGCTGCCCGTTGCATTGGTGTCATCCTTTTCTGATCACAGTGACACCTGTGTAATTAAAGAGTGGCCCAACTGACATCCACTGGCCTTGCTTCTCCACCACCTTGTATTTTGTGTCACAATTTACTCCTGAGTATAAAATGCTGCCTTTCTGGTCTGAGAGAACTTCATAACTTCATGGCACTGGTATGAATTTCTAAATAAGGGACCAGGCAATGGAGACCTGACGTTAGCAGAGTTACTGCAGATTTACACAATGTAACTGGGACAAGAAGCATCAACAAATCACCAAAAATCACCAAAATTAATCTCAAATATTAAAATAAAAAATATAAAATATATGGAGATATACCTATCTTCTAGAGCTGGAAGGGACCCTGAAGGGTCATTGAGTCCAGCCCCCTGCCTTCACTAGCAGGACCAATTTTGCCCCAGATCCTTAAGTGGCCCCCTCAAGGATTGAACTCACAACCCTGGGTTTAGCAGGCCAATGCTCAAACCACTGAGCTATCCCTCCCCCTCAATTTTGCCCCAGATCCTTAAGTGGCCCCCTCAGGGATTGAACTCACAACCCTGGGTTTAGCAGGCCAATGCTCAAACCACTGAGCTATCCCTCCCCCCAATATTGTAAATTTCAGGATAGCAACTTTGCAATGACTATGAGCTGCCAATGTGATATGGCCGTGAAAAAAGCTAATGCGGTCTTGGGATTCATCAGGCGAAGTATTTCCAGTAGAGATAAGGAGGTGTTACTACCGTTATACAAGGCACTGGTGAGACCTCATCTGGAATATTGTGTGCAGTTCTGGTCTCCCATGTTTAAGAAGGATGAATTCAAACTGGAACAGGTACAGAGAAGGGCTACTAGGATGATCCGAGGAATGGAAAACCTGTCTTATGAAAGGAGACTCAAAGAGCTTGGCTTGTTTAGCCTAACCAAAAGAAGGCTGAGGGGAGATATGATTGCTCTTTATAAATATATCAGAGGGATAAATATCAGGGAGGGAGAGGAATTATTTAAGCTTAGTACCAATGTGGACACAAGAACAAATGGATATAAACTGGACATTAGGAAGTTTAGACTTGAAATTANTTCTGACAATGAGTATTTCTCAGTCCTCACTCAGCTACTTTGAATTAATAGGACTCAAATATCCATGTACTCTGGGATCTCCTCTTCAGCAATGGCCAGTGCTGTGTGCTTCACAGGAAGGTTGAAAACTACAGAACTGATTGAATAATTACTTTTGTGATATTTTTCTAATATAGCATTTGAAAAATATTAGCGGAGGCTTTTCCTGGGGAAAGGATGTTTCTGTGCTTAAAGCAGTGGTTGGCAATGGGGTAATCATATTTTCCTACATTCTGTCTGAAATGTGTCATCAGGCTAAATGAAAAATTATAGATTCTCCAATGATGGGAGATGAACCTGCTGTGGATAGGGCAGGCCGAATATAATTTTCCAATTATTTAATTAACAATTTTTGTGAAATATTTTCAATGAAATATTTGATGGATAAGATGACCTGTTATTTGCCCATCTTCATGCATTATTTCAAGGGCCATGATTAATGGCAGAATTAGGATCACAGAGTTGTATTTTGAATATGGATGCATCTTTATTCACCCTAACTCTTATAAAGTATTTTAGACTCATAGACTTTAAGGTCAGAAGGGACCATTATGATCATCTAGTCTGACCCCCT
>QXTE01000312.1:204699-249963 GCA_003942145.1 Platysternon megacephalum
TTGTACCATCTGCACTTTTTGCTACCTCACTTTTTGCTCCCCTTTCTGAATAAGTAATAAACATATTATGCAACACTGAGCCTGGTACAGAGCCTTTAGACACCGTCCTGGCACCTTAATTGACCATTTATTCCTCTTCTTTTGCTCTCTTAGCCAGTTTCTGCCCCATCACAGAACTGTGTCTCTCACCTAATAAATACTTAGTTTCTTTACTTGACACTTGGGAGAGACCTTGTCAAAGGCTATTGAAAGGTCAAATACATTTTATTCAATGGTTCTCCTTTATCCACTATTTAGTTGACATGCCCAAAGAATCCTAGTGGATTAGAAAAGCACATGTTTCCATTGCAGATCATACTGCCACCGCTTGCTTAAGCGGATTTGTGGTTATTACTTCCATGTTCCTTGTGGTCTCACTAACTGGAACATTCTAACTCCTACCACTGAGCAAGCTCTTCTTAGTTCCCAAAATCCAAAGGTAGCCTGTGACAAGGGTTACGGTCTACTTAACCACACTTATGCTAACATATGCTATTTTACAGGATACAAGCCTGTAGGTTTCTTGCGTTACTGCTGAATATGATAAAAGACAAGCCACTGAATATAATAGGGTGAATATGATGTGGAAAACTTGCTCTATTTTCTACAAAGTCATCTGTCCAGAGGATGAAGATATCGTTGATGCATCTCAGTAATATAATTGGTTTCATGGTGCATTTGTCCAGAAATTCTTCTTCAGTTCTTTCCCAGACCTGAAGAAAAGCTCTCTACCTCGAAACCTTTTCTATTTCTCCAACAGTAGTTGGTGCAATGCAAGATATTACCTCACCCACCTTGTCTCTCTCGGGTAAACTCTTTATTCTCTCTGTGCTTTAGGTAACCATCTATAAAAGGGGATGATGATAATCCTTCCTTGGTGTATCTTGTCTATTTAGATTGTAAACTTTTCACAACAGTGACTGTCTCTAATTATGTATCTGTACAGTGCCTAAGGGCTCTGATCTCAGCTGGGGTCCTAAAGCCCTCTCATAATTGAAATAATCATTTATTAGAATTTCATAAGGAAAACGTAATAAAGCAGGAAATTGTTGCTGTATAACGTGTCAGACTTACAGTGATTTGTTCTGCTTTAAAAGCACAGTATAATTGCTTACTATGGCATGGGAATACCCATCAGAATTGTCATCGGTAAAAAAGGTCACATTTATAACATTTTTTGTTAACACTGGTGTTAGTGAAATCTTTTCCCCTCCCCTGTTCATCTACGCACTCCTTATCCGTTGCCCCACAAAGTCATGGGACCATCTTGTCAACCTCCTCCTAGCCCTGGGCAAAATGGCCATCTACAAAACTAGGGAGAGGAGGTTGGCAAACGGGGTTTCCTGCGACTGTGGGGCTATTTCTGCTCCTCAGTCCATTCACGCATCCGGGCTTTTTTGTCCCCTTATAGTGTGTTTAAGTGCTCTCTCATCAAATGTAAATAGGCCAGACATAGTTTAAAAAAAAAAAAAGAAGAAGATATTGGTTGATATTTAAATCCAGAGTTCATTATTGAACTCAACGTGTTGACGTATAAATCCGGATGAGGTCATTTGAAATGGATTTTGTGATTGACCCAGGCCAGTTGGGTACAGCAGAGTAGTCCTGTTGGGATCCAGGAAGGGGGAGGGCAGAAACCTACCCACTGCTAAAGGACCTCCCCCCAGCCTAAGAGGAGGATCCACTGGTCCGGGATTCCAAATAATTGCGGGGGACAACTAATGATATAACAAGAACAGGAGTGAGGTCACAGGGCTAAATGAAGGGAACCTGACGGGCACACTGAGCAGAGAACCCCAGACAGCGCCCGCTGCTCCTCGAAGGTGTTAAGGGAGCCAGCAGATGCCGCCCAGAGGAACTCTGCCCGGATGCGTGAACGAATTGAAGAGTGGAAATAAGCCCCACAGTCGCAGGAAACCCCGTCGGCCAACCTCCTCTCCCTAGTTTTGTAGATGGCCATTTTGCCCAGGACTAGGAGGAGGTTGACAAGGAGGTCCTGCGACTTTGTGGGGCCATGGATAGGGAGTGCGTAGATGAACAGGTGAGGGGAAAAGTGCAACCAAAAACGTAATAAAATATCTAGGAGAAGCCGGAATAGGGGCTGCAACCTGGTGCCCTCCAGATAAATGTGCGACAGGGTCTCCGTCACGCTGCAAAAGGGGCAGGTGTCTGGAAGGGGAGTGAACCGCGCCAAGTACATGCCCATGCTCACGGCTCCATGAAGGATCCGCCAGCTGACTTCCTCGGTGGGCCTCGGGACCAGGGTGGAATATAGGCTGGCCCATTGGGGCTCCTCACCCTCCAGAGGTGGCAAGAGGTCCTGCCACTTTGTGTTGGGGCTGGACGCGACGGTGAGGACATGAAGAGTGTGGAGAACGAGCATGTACAGATGTTTTCTTGGCACAGTCCGGAACCGAACTGGCTGCAAATCGTGCAGCCGGCTTGTGGTAAAGGGGTGGGATAGCCTGGCAGGTCCACGCGGTGGGGCCCGATGAAAAGGTCCGGAGGGCCTGGGGTGGAGGATGAGTGGGGCGTGCCCTCTCACATGACCGCGTCAAGGAAGACCCAAGCACTGGGTGGTAAAGCGGCCCTCACCTCCTGAAGTACACGCCGCGGAGTACAACGCCTGCAGAGCCCCATGCGCCAAGCGAGCGTCTGGAGATCATAGAATCATAGAGTATCAGGGTTGGAAGGGAACTCAGGAGGTCATCTAGTCCAACCCCCTGCTCAAAGCAGGACCTAATCCCAACTAAATCATCCCAGCCAGGGCTTTGTCAAGCCTGACCTTAAAAACCTCTAAGGAAGGAGATTCCACCACCTCCCTAGGTAACCCATTCCAGTGCTTCACCACCCTCCTAGTGAAAAAGTTTTTCCTAATATCCAATCTAAACCTCCCCCACTGCAACTTGAGACCATTACTCCTTGTTCTGTCATCTGGTACCACTGAGAACAGTCTAGATCCATCCTCTTTGGAACCCCCTTTCAGGTAGTTGAAAGCAGCTATCAAATCCCCCCTCATTCTTCTCTTCTGCAGACTAAACAATCCCAGTTCCCTCAGCCTCTCCTCATAACTCATGTGCTCCAGCCCCCTAATCATTTTTGTTGCCCTCCGCTGGACTCTTTCCAATTTTTCCACATCCTTCTTGTAGTGTGGGGCCCAAAACTGGACACAGTACTCCAGGTGAGGCCTCACCAATGTCGAATAGAGGGGAACGATCACGTCCCTCGATCTGCTGGCAATGCCCCTACTTATACAGCCCAAAATGCCGTTAGCCTTCTTGGCAACAAGGGCACACTGTTGACTCATATCCAGCTTCTCGTCCACCGTAACCCCTAGGTCCTTTTCTGCAGAACTGCTGCCTAGCCACTCGGTCCCTAGTCTGTAACAGTGCATGGGATTCTTCCGTCCTAAGTGCAGGACTCTGCACTTGTCCTTGTTGAACCTCATCAGGTTTCTTTTGGCCCAATCCTCTAATTTGTCTAGGTCCCTCTGTATCCTATCCCTACCCTCCAGCGTATCTACCACTCCTCCCAGTTTAGTGTCATCTGCAAATTTGCTGAGAGTGCAGTCCACGCCATCCTCCAGATCATTAATGAAGATATTGAACAAAACCGGCCCCAGGACCGACCCTTGGGGCACTCCGCTTGAAACCGGCTGCCAACTAGACATGGAGCCGTTGATCACTACCCGTTGAGCCCGACGATCTAGCCAGCTTTCTATCCACCTTATAGTCCATTCATCCAGCCCATACTTCTTTAACTTGCCGGCAAGAATACTGTGGGAGACCGTATCAAAAGCTTTGCTAAAGTCAAGGAATAACACATCCACTGCTTTCCCCTCATCCACAGACCCAGTTATCTCCTCATAGAAGGCAATTAGGTTAGTCAGGCATGACTTGCCCTTGGTGAATCCATGCTGACTGTTCCTGATCACTTTCCTCTCCTCTAAGTGCTTCAGAATTGATTCCTTGAGGACCTGCTCCATGATTTTTCCAGGGACTGAGGTGAGGCTGACTGGCCTGTAGTTCCCCGGATCCTCCTTCTTCCCTTTTTTAAAGATGGGCACTACATTAGCCTTTTTCCAGTCATCCGGGACCTCCCCCGATCGCCATGAGTTTTCAAAGATAATGGCCAATGGCTCTGCAATCACATCCGCCAACTCCTTTAGCACCCTCGGATGCAGCGCATCCGGCCCCATGGACTTGTGCTCGTCCAGTTTTTCTAAATAGTCCCGAACCACTTCTTTCTCCACAGAGGGCTGGTCACCTTCTCCCCATACTGTGCTGCCCAGTGCAGCAGTCTGGGAGCTGACCTTGTTCGTGAAGACAGAGGCAAAAAAAGCATTGAGTACATTAGCTTTTTCCACATCCTCGGTCACTAGGTTGCCTCCCTCATTCAGTAAGGGGCCCACACTTTCCTTGACTTTCTTCTTGTTGCTAACATACCTGAAGAAACCCTTCTTGTTACTCTTAACATCTCTTGCTAGCTGCAACTCCAAGTGTGATTTGGCCTTCCTGATTTCACTCCTGCATGCCTGAGCAATATTTTTATACTCCTCCCTGGTCATTTGTCCAATCTTCCACTTCTTGTAAGCTTCTTTTTTGCGTTTAAGATCAGCAAGGATTTCACTGTTTAGCCAAGCTGGTCGCCTGCCATATTTACTATTCTTTCTACACATCGGGATGGTTTGTTCCTGCAACCTCAATAAGGATTCTTTAAAATACAGCCAGCTCTCCTGGACTCCTTTCCCCCTCATGTTATTCTCCCAGGGGATCCTGCCCATCAGTTCCCTGAGGGAGTCAAAGTCTGCTTTTCTGAAGTCCAGGGTCCGTATTCTGCTGCTTTCCTTTCTTCCTTGTGTCAGGATCCTGAACTCGACCATCTCATGGTCACTGCCTCCCAGGTTCCCATCCACTTTTGCTTCCCCTACTAATTCTTCCCGGTTTGTGAGCAGCAGGTCTAGAAGAGCTCTGCCCCTAGTTGGTTCCTCCAGCACTTGCACCAGGAAATTGTCCCCTACACTTTCCAAAAACTTCCTGGATTGTCTGTGCACCGCTGTATTGCTCTCCCAGCAGATATCAGGGTGATTAAAGTCTCCCATGAGAACCAGGGCCTGCGATCTAGTAACTTGTGCTAGTTGCCGGAAGAAAGCCTCGTCCACCTCATCCCCCTGGTCTGGTGGTCTATAGCAGACTCCCACCACGACATCACCCTTGTTGTTCACACTTCTAAACTTAATCCAGAGACTCTCAGGTTTTTCTGCAGTTTCATACCGGAGCTCTGAGCAGTCATACTCCTCTCTTACATACAATGCAACTCCCCCACCTTTTCTGCCCTGCCTGTCCTTCCTGAACAGTTTATATCCATCCATGACAGTACTCCAGTCATGTGAGTTATCCCACCAAGTCTCTGTTATTCCAATGACATCATAGTTCCTTGACTGTGCCAGGACTTCCAGTTCTCCCTGCCTGTTTCCCAGGCTTCTTGCATTTGTGTATAGGCACTTAAGATAACTCGCTGATTGTCCCGCTTTCTCAGCCAGTCTCCCCGGTCTTGCCTTCCCCCTGTTGAGTGTACAGAACAAATTCAGTTGCAGTGTCATCCAGGTGTCTCTTAGTTAGAAGATTATCTGTGCATATTCTGGGTCCAGTTCTGAGTAGCCCAGACCCGGCTGGAGGTTTCCCCCTGGAAATTCTGCTTGGGACAGAGGCTGTGGCAGCACAAATTGGCTGCAAATTCTTTTATTCTGGTTCAGAGTGACCCAGGATGGCTCTAACTCAGACCTCCCCTCAGAGCTCCCATTAGCAGAACTACCATAGAGCACCCTGGTGGAAGCTGGGGGTAGGGAAACAGCATCTGCCCTCCTGTGAGGTGAATACTGCTGGAGAAAAAACAGCCTCACTGTAGGAATGACGGTGATGGTGATTTATATTCCATTGCACCAGGCTAACTGGATACAGCCCATTCAATGGAATGCAGGTTGAACACATCCTATATATACACTTTCAAGAAGAAGGGAGGTGAGTGAGAAGGAAAGATGACAGCTCCTACAGGAAGGAGCTCTGCTTTTCTGTAATTCAGATCCTAGGGCACCGGAGAAATCTCTGAATTCATGAATGGACGAGGTGATTTACCATGGGGAGAGGTCGTCTCTGGGTCATGGCTGTTGGCATTGCTGGTTTTGTCTGTGCAAAAATCACAAGAGCAGAAAGTGTTAGAGCAAAAATAGGAAACCTTCTTAGAAATGCTAACAGTGAAGCAGTCGCTTTTTTCCCATTTTATTTAATGACAATAGACATTTAGATTAAAATAGTTAAAGATTTGTAACTGTTTAAAGATAAATTGTCAACATCTCATGTCAAAATATACAAAGTAAACATCCTTAAATCAAACCCTAATATGTTCTCAAGCACATTTTTCCTTATTTAATCTGGTAATTTTGATTATAATAAATGATTTTTTTCATTTGTTTGTGTGTGTATATGCAGTGACATCAATGTTTACAAACAATTACTGATAAAAATCTAATCCTTCCATCCTAATCTAACCCTACTCATAGCGCTGGTTTACCCTTGCAATTACCTATTCATGGGATTTAAAGATTTTGACATTTATTTTACATTCCTATTTGGAAGAAAAACAAATACGTATACTTTTAAAATTTCCCAGAAACTGGAAATTCTGACAAAAAATCTGGATTTGGAAAAGGTTCATGTTGGAATTTTGAAAATTTGTTTCAGATTTTTGAAACAAATCTAAATGTTTTTAATCGAAATGTTTCCTATTTTTGCTCCAGTTAGCCTGGTGCAATGGGGTATAAATCACCATCACTGCCATTCCTACAGTAAGGCTGTTTGTTCCCCAGCAGGATTCACCTCTCGGGAGGGCAGATGCTGTTTCCCCAACCCCCAGGTTCCACCAGAGTGCTCCACGGTAGTTCATAGAATCATAGAATTATAGAATCATAGACTTTAAGGTCAGAAGGGATAATCTAGTCTGACCTCCTGCACAATACAGGCCACAGAATCTCACCCACCCACTCCTGTATCAAACCTGTGTCTGAGCCATTGAAGTCCTCAAATCACGGTTTAAAGACTCCAAGGTGCAGAGAATCTTCCAGCAAGTGACACGTGCCCCACGCTGCAGAGGAAGGCGAAAAAAACCCAGGGCTTCTGCCAATCTACCCTGGAGGATAATTCCTTCCCGACCCCAAATATGGCGATCAGCTAAACCCTGAGCATGTGGGCAAGACTCACCAGCCAGACACCCAGGAAAGAATTATCTGTAGTAACTCAGATCCCACCCCATCTAACATCCCATCACAAGCCATTGGGCATATTTACTGCTAGCAGTCAAAGACGAATTAATTGCCAAAATTAGGCTATCCCATTATACTATCCCCTCCATAAATTTATGAAGCTTAGTCTTGAAGCCAGATAAGTCTTTTGCCCTCAATACTCCCCTTGGAAGGCTGTTCCAGAACTTCACTCCTCTGATGGTTAGAAACCTTCATCTAATTTCAAGTCTAAACTTCCTGATAGCCAGTTTATATCCTAGTATATATCCTACTATATATTCTACTAATGGGAGCTCTGAGGGGAGGTCTGAGTTAGAGCCATCCTGGGTCACTCACTCTGAACCAGAATAAAAGAATTTGCAGCCAATTTGTGCTGCCACAGCCTCTGTCCCAAGCAGAATTTCCAGGTCTGGAACCTCCAGCAAGGTCTGGGCTACTCAGAACTGGACCCAGAATATGCACAGATAATCTTCCAACTAAGAAACACCTGGATGATACTGCTACTGAATTGATTCTCTCCACTCAATAGGGGTAAGGCAAGACCAGGGAGACTGGCTGGATCTCCTGATGCTCGCTCAGCGCATGGGGCTCTCCAGGCCTTGTACTCCCCGGCACATACTTCAGGAGGTGAGGGCTGCTTTACCACCCACTCCTCAGGTCTCTCTGCTCAGTGTCCCCATCAGGTTCCCTTCATTTAGCCCTGTGACCACACTCCTGTTCCTGTTATATCATTAGTTGTCCCCCGCAATTATTTGGAATCCCGGACTGGTGGATCCTCCCCTTAGGCTGGGGGGAGGTCCTTTAGCAGTGGGTAGGCTTCTGCCCGCCCACTTCCTGGATCCCAACAGGACTACTCTGCTGTACCCAACTGGCCTGGGTCAATCACAAAATCTATTTTAAATTACCTCATCCAGATTTACAGGTCAACACGTAGAGTTCAATAATGAACTCTGGATTTAAATATCAAACAATATCTTCTTTTTTTTTGGAACTATGTCTGGCCTACTTACATTTGCTGAGAGAGCACTTCAACACACTGTAAGGGGACAAAAAAGCTTTTCAAAGCTCCTGAGAACAAGATTTCACTAACACCAGTGTAAACAGAAAACATTATAAATGTGACCTTTTTTACTAATGACAATTCTGATGGGTATTCCCATGCCATGGTAAGCGATTATACTGTGCTTTTAAAGCAGAACAAGTCACTGTAAGTCTGACATGTTATATAGCCAAGATTTCCTGCTTTATTATGTTTTCCTTATGAAATTCTAATAAATGATTATTTCAATTATGAGAGGGCCTTAGGACCCCAGCTGAGATCAGAGCCCTTAGGCACTGTACAGATACATAATTAGAGACAGTCACTGTTGTGAAAAGTTTACAATCTAAATAGACAAGATACACCAAGGAAGGATTATCATCATCCCCTTTTATAGATGGTTACCTAAAGCACAGAGAGAATAAAGAGTTTACCCGAGAGAGACAAGATGGGTGAGGTAATATCTTGCATTGCACCAACTGCTGTTGGAGAAAGAGATGCATCAATGATATCTTCATCCTCTGGACAGATGACTTTGTAGACAATAGAGCAAGTTTTCCTCATTATATTCACTCTATTATATTCAGTGGCTTTCCTTTAATCATATTCAGCTGTAACCCAAGAAACCTACAGGCTTGTATCCTGTAAAATAGCATATGTTAGCATAAGTGTGGTTAAGTAGACCGTGACCCTTGTCACAGGCTACCTTTGGATTGTGGGAACTAAGAAGAGCTTGCTCAGTGGTAGGAGTTAGAATGTTCCAGTTAGTGAGACCACAAGGAACATGGAAGTAATAACCACAAATCCACTTAAGCAAGGGGTGGCAGTATGATCTGCAATGGAAACATGTGCTTTTCTAATCCACTAGGATTCTTTGGGCATGTCAACTAAATAGTGGATAAAGGAGAACCATTGAATAAAATGTATTTGACCTTTCAATAGCCTTTGACAAGGTCTCTCCCAAGTGGCAAGTAAAGAAACTAAGTATTTATTGGGTGAGAGACACAGTTCTGTGATGGGGCAGAAACCGGCTAAGAGAGCAAAAGAAGAGGAATAAATGGTCAATTAAGGTGCCTGGAGGGTGCCTAAAGTCTCTGTACCAGGCTCAGTGTTGCATAATATGTATATTACTTATTCAGAAAGGGGAGCAAAAAGTGAGGTAGCAAAAAGTGCAGATGGTACAACATGCTCAGGGTCCAGCTGATTGCCATGCGTGAGATCAGGAAGGATTTTTCTGTCCTAGACAGAACTGTTATATGCTGCAGCAGAGCAGAGAGCTTGGATTGGAAACTGTTCTGTGCCGTTAGGGCATGAACAAGGCTTTGCCCTCCTTGTCTATCATGCCGTGTGCTGGAATGACTCCCTTGGGTTTCTATAGCTTAACTCTTTTATGAGGATAGGTTGTTGGCGTCTTGCTTAACTCTCAACCTGGAGAACCAGTGCACTGCTTTTTGTCTAGTTCCTATGCTGAAAACCCTGTTAAAATTGTGGCTGTCATTTCAAATTTCAGGAAGGATTTCTGGCCCTGCTTCCAGGCAGGGGCTCTGTAGAGAAACATGCAATTTGGGTATTTTAGCAATCAGTTCTACAGAGATCCAGACCAGAGTAAGGTGGAGTGAGTTGGTCCTCTTTCCCTTAGGGAGCAAACTGCTTTGTCTCTCTCTGTATTTGGTTCCTGTGTGTTGAGGTTCTGGATTCCAAGCAATAAATAGTGTTACATTGCAACCTTGAAACAAGAGTATTATGTTTTTATCGAATTTTGTTCTTTATGTGCCATGAAATGCAACACCTACACTTTGACCTGTCCGGTTTCCAGGTGTTAAAGCTGCGGGCATCGGAACACACTAGCCTTCCCATTGAATCAAAGTGCTGTCCCCGGGACGGCCGAACACGCAATAACCCAGCAAGGGCTCTTCAGCCTCATTCACAACTTTAACTTTATTGGCACCTGATAGAAATTCTGCAGCTATGAAGCTTTTCAGGTGAAAGAAGAAATGATTATTTTTCCACTAAAATGTTTTTATTTATTTCCCCAAAGCTTTGAGTTTTACATCCCGGCAGCAGCAGGTCTCCAACTGCAATTCCTCATCAGGTGAGGGAGAGCTGACATGAGTTCACTATGAAACCAGGGCCAAATCATGCTGCCCGTTGCATTTGTGTCATCCTTTTCTGATCACAGTGACACCTGTGTAATTAAAGAGTGGCCCAACTGACATCCACTGGCCCTGCTTCTCCACCACCTTGTATTTTGTGTCACAATTTACTCCTGAGTATAAAATGCTGCCTTTCTGGTCTGAGAGAGCTTCATACCTTCATGGCACTGGTATGAATTTCTAAATAAGGGACCAGGCAATGGAGAACTGACGTTAGCAGAGTTACTGCAGATTTACACAATGTAACTGNTAGAGCTTCATACCTTCATGGCACTGGTATGAATTTCTAAATAAGGGACCAGGAAATGGAGAACTGACATTAGCAGTGTTACGGCAGATTTACACAATGTAACTGGGACAAGAAGAATCAAATCAACAAAAATCACCAGAAAAAATCTCAAATGTTGTAAATTTCAGGATAGCAACTTTGCAACCTTCTGGCCAGCTATTCTGTTCTATTCTAGTCTGTATGGGTTCTTATACCATACTTGTCACCGTAGTGTCTAAGCACCTTCTCTGATTATCACACCGATAAGACCCTGATCTTCAAATGTGCCGAGTGCCCACTGCTCTAAATAAAGTCCATGGGATCTGTAGAGGTTCATTGGCCAAGGTGCTGAATGGAGCAGGGTGGATTTTTTTCAGCGAATAGTAAATTCTCCTAAAAATACATTTTTTGGTGCACTGAAACTATCTTCAAATTTAGATCAAAATCAATGAGACAACTGCTGTTGGAGAAACAGACAAGTTTTTGAGGTAGAGAGCTCTTCTTCAGGTCTGGGAAAGAACTGAAGAGGAATTTCTGGACAAATGCACCATGAAACCAATTATATTCCTGAGATGCATCAACGATATCTTCATCCTCTGGACAGATGACTTTGTAGACAATAGAGCAAGCTTTCCTCATTATATTCACCCTATTATATTCAGTGGCTTGCCCTTAATCATATTCAGCTGTAACGCAAGAAACCTACAGGTTTGTATCCTGTAAAATAGCATATGTTAGCATAAGTGTGGTTAAATAGACGGTAACACTTGTCACAGATCAATGGCTACCTTTAGATTTTGGGAACTAAGAAGAGCTTGCTCAATGGTAGGAGTTAGAATGTTTCAGTCAGTGGACTCTGGAGAAGCACGGCCAATGGATGTCAGTTGGGCCATTCTTTAAATATTTTCCTATATTCTGTCAGAAATGTGTCATCAGGCTAAATGCAAAATTACTTAGATTCTCCAATGATGGGAGATGAACCAGCTGTGGATAGGGCAGGCCAAATATAATTTTCCAATTATTTAATTAACGATTTTTGTGAAATATTTTCAATGAAATATTTGATGGATAAGATGTCCTGTTATTTGCCCATATTCATGCATTATTTCAAGGGCCATCACTAATGGCAGAATTAGAATCACAGGGTAGTATACTGAATATGGATCCATCTTTAATCACACTTAGCTCTTATACAGCATTTTCTAGCTGTAGATCTCAAAGAACTTCAAACATGACAATGAGTGTTGTTGGGAAACCAAGGTACAGAGAGGTGCAGTGACATGCTCAAGGTCACAGATCAGATCCTTGGCAAAGCTAGGGTCTGCTAATCCCTGGAACATACCACTTCCATGTGAGGGGAACAGCTATGACGTCTAGTGCTGAGGCAATAGAGCTGGTTAGAGATTTTTCATTGAAATTTTTTTTTATGGAAAATGTTGTTGTCATCTAAAATTAAATGTTTCAAAATGTATCAAATTTGATGAAAATTCCAGTAGAATTTTTTTTAATTTGTTTGTTTTGAAATGTAAAGGGTCCCTCATGGAGCTGACTGAAACTTGGAATTATCAGTTCATGGGATTTCGACATCTTGATATTTTTTTTCATTCCTATTTGGATCAAAACAAAAAAAATCATAATATCCTTTCAGATTTTTGGAATTTAATTCAAACTATTTCATTACAATACAAACAGGAGACAATTTGGTCTAGAAAATAAAATAAATTACTCTAATATGTACTAAGTAGTAGCTTCCCTTAATGGTTTTAAAATAAAATAAAATAAACTGAGAATAATATAATATTTTAACTATGATGTCACATTATGATTTGTCAGTAGTAATATTGCATATTGTCATGAAATTATGTGAAAATAATATAAGAATGAAATAAAATAAATTCCAAAACAAAGTTTTGAAATTCCAAAATGAAATTTCAAAATTTCAAAAATCTGAAATAAATTTTCAAAATTCCAACATGAACCTTTTCCAAATCCAGATTTTTTGTCAGAATTTCCAGTTTCTGGGAAATTTAAAAAGTATGCTGTCAAGGCTGAATCCCCACTCTGGCACTTTGAGTGCAGAAGGTGGGGGCCCACAAAGATTTTATATATATAGAATAGAGAAGTGTTATTTATCCTTTCCTACATTGCAGAAACCAGGGGTCACCAATTAATAGGCAGCAGGCTTAATACAAAGAGGAAATACTTTTTCACACAATGCACAACTAACCTGAGGAACCTGGGATGTTGTGATGGTCAAATGAGTAACTGGGGTAAAAAAAGAACCAGATAAGTTCATGGAGGACAGGTCCATCAATGGCTATTGGCCAACATGGTCAGGGGAAACAACTCCATGCTTGGGGCAACCATAAATCTCTGACTGCCAGAAGCCAGGAGGGGAAGACAGGGTGGATCTCTTCAAAATTGCCCTGATCTGTACACTGCCCCTGAAGCTCTTGTACTGGCCACTGTCAGAGACAGACAGCTGGGCTGGAAGGAACATGGTATGACCCAGTGTAGCTGTTCTTATTTCATAATAGCTTCTGGTCCCAGGTAGGAATCCTGAGGATTTCAGTTTGATTCTGGACCTCATTTTGTCAGTGAGTGACACCCCACCCCTCCCCCACAAAAAAGAATGATGTGGGGGATCTCACAGGTGTTTGTTCCTCCCATGGGCTTATTAACACAATACAAACTGTCCATTCACAGTTCAATAACTTCACGTGTTCCCATTGAAATTAATGGTAAAACTCCCACTTGTTTCAGTGATGAAGGATCACATCCTAAATGTTTTGTCCAGCCAATGTCTAATTTAGAGGGGTTTTAGTACCAGTGATTTGTGGGGGAAAGATACTGAGTAAATGTTTGTTTATTAAAAGTCCTGATATTGCCAGCAGCAAATATCTCCAATGGCCAGTGATGAGACACTAGGTGGGGAGGGCTCTGAGTTACCACAGAGAATTCTTTCCCAGGTGTCTGGCTGTTGGGTCTTGCTGACATGCTCATGGTCTCACTGATCACCATATTTGGTGTGGAGAAGGATTTTCCCCTGGGTCAGATAGGCAGAGACCCTGGAGGGGGGGCACGGTCACCTTCCTTTGCAGCATGGGGCACGGGTCACTTGCACATTTAAACTAGTGTAGATGGTGGATTCTCTGTAACTTGAAGTCTCTAAATCACAATTTGAGGACTTCAGTAACTCAGTCAGAGGTTAGGAGTCTGGAAGAGGAGTGGATAGTGAGGTTCTGTGGCCTGCCATGTGGTCAGACTAGATGATCATGATGGTCCCTTCTGGCCTTATACTCTATGAGTCTGTAAGTCCTCACCCAATATCTGTTCCCACATGTTAGAGACTCGAGAAGAACTAGCAAATGTCCAACACCTCACCCCATCCCCGGCTTACGATACCTTAGTGTGAGTAGGAGAAAAATCTGTAAATTAGCCCCTTATTGTAACATTTGTGACTTAAGGTATGAGCCAACATGCCTGAGTGGGCTGTGGATCAGGCCTTTAGACAGTGAGTTCAAGAAGATCATGCCCCATATATTCACTGTAGTGGGGACTAGTGATTGATCCCCATAGGGATCAAGGGCAGAGAACTTTGCAACCTGTACTACCTAGAGTCGAGAGGACTGGGCGTCAGGATTCCTGGGTTCTGTTCCTGGCTCAGGGAGGGGAGTGCAGTCCAGGGCTTAGAAGAAGTTTGCCTAGGAATCAGGACTCCTGGGTTCTGTCTCTTGCTCTGATTGGTGGTTGTGATTTTGGGGTTAGCATAAGGTGGATGGGGCATCAGGACTCCTGGTACTAGTCTCACCTCTGGAAGGAAAAGTGGTTAGAGCAGGAGTATAGATTTTGGGGATTAATTTGCTGCATAGCGTGGGACATACCACTGGTGTTAAAGTGTCTCTACTAATGACAAGGCTGCTGAAGCTCCATGAACTATCATGTGTACATAGATTCATAGATTCATAGATTCTAGGACTGGAAGGGACCTCGAGAGGTCATCGAGTCCAGTCCCCTGCCCTCATGGCAGGACCAAATACTGTCTAGACCATCTCTGATAGACATTTATCTAACCTACTCTTAAATATATCCAGAGACGGAGATTCCACAACCTCCCTAGGCAATTTATTTCAATGTTTAACCACCCTGACAGTTAGGAACTTTTTCCTAATGTACAACCTAAACCTCCCTTGCTGCAGTTTAAGCTCATTGCTTCTTGTTCTATCCTTAGAGGCTAAGGTGAACAAGTTTTCTCCCTCCTCCTTATGACACCCTTTTAGATACCTGAAAACTGCTATCATGTCCCCTCTCAGTCTTCTCTTTTCAAAACTAAACAAACCCAATTCTTTCAGCCTTCCTTCATAGGTCATGTTCTCAAGACCTTTAATCATTCTTGTTGCTCTTCTCTGGACCCTCTCCAATTTCTCCACATCTTTCTTTAAAAGTGGTGCCCAGAACTGGACACAATACTCCAGTTGAGGCCTAACCAGCGCAGAGTAGAGCGGAAGAATGACTTGCTCACAACACACCTGTTAATGCATCCCAGAATCATGTTTGCTTTTTTTGCAACAGCATCACACTGTTGACTCATATTTAGCTTGTGGTCCACTATAACCCCTAGATCCCTTTCTGCCGTACTCCTTCCTAGACAGTCTCTTCCCATTCTGTATATGTGAAACTGATTTTTCCTTCCTAAGTGGAGCACTTTGCATTTGTCTTTGTTAAATTTCATCCTGTTTACCTCAGACCATTTCTCCAATTTGTCCAGATCATTTTGAATTATGACCCTGTCCTCCAAAGCAGTTGCAATCCCTCCCAGTTTGGTATCATCTGCAAACTTAATAAGCGTACTTTCTATGCCAATATCTAAGTCGTTAATGAAGATATTGAACAGAGCCGGTCCCAAAACAGACCCCTGCGGAACCCCACTTGTTATGCCTTTCCAGCAGGATTGGGAACCATTAATAACAACTCTCTGAGTACGGTTATCCAGCCAGTTATGCACCCACCTTATAGTAGCCCCATCTAAATTGTATTTGCCTAGTTTATCGATAAGAATATCATGCGAGACCGTATCAAATGCCTTACTAAAGTCTAGGTATACCACATCCACAGCTTCTCCCTTATCCACAAGACTCGTTATCCTATCAAAGAAAGCTATCAGATTGGTTTGACACGATTTGTTCTTTACAAATCCATGCTGGCTATTCCCTATCACCTTACCACCTTCCAAGTGTTTGCAGATGATTTCCTTAATTACTTGCTCCATTATCTTCCCTGGCACAGAAGTTAAACTAACTGGTCTGTAGTTTCCTGGGTTGTTTTTATTTCCCTTTTTATAGATGGGCACTATATTTGCCCTTTTCCAGTCTTCTGGAATCTCTCCCGTCTCCCATGATTTTCCAAAGATAATAGCTAGAGGCTCAGATACCTCCTCTATTAGCTCCTTGAGTATTCTAGGATGCATTTCATCAGGCCCTGGTGACTTGCAGGCATCTAACTTTTCTAAGGCCTGGTCTACACTACGATTTTAGTTCGAATTTAGTAGCATTATAGTGAATTAACCCTGCACCCGTCCACACAACGAAGCCATTTACTTCGATATAAAGGGCTCTTAAAATCGGTTTCTGTACTCCTCTCTGATGAGGGGAGTAGCGCTGAAATCGGTATTGCTGGTTCGAATTAGGGTCAGTGTGGACGAAATTCGATGGTATTGGCCTCCGGGACCTATCCCACAGTGCGCCATTGTGACCGCTCTGGACAGCAATCTAAACTCGGATGCTCTGGCCAGGTGGACAGGAAAAGCCCTGCAACTTTTGAATTTCATTTCCTGTTTGCCCAGCGTGGAGAGCACAGGTGACCACAAAGAGCTCATCAGCACAGGTAACCATGCAGTCCGAGAACCGAAAAAGAGCACCAGCATGGACCACACGGGAGGTACTGGATCTGATCGCTATATGGGGAGAGGATTCCGTGCTAGCAGAACTACGGTCCAAGAGACGAAATGCCAAAACATTTGACAAAATCTCCAAGGGCATGATGGAGAGAGGCCACAATCAGGACTCATATCAGTGCCGTGTGAAAGTGAAGGAGCTCCGACAAGCCTACCAGAAAACCAAGGAAGCAAACGGACGGTCCGGGGCAGAGCCGCAGACATGCCGCTTTTACGATGAGCTGCATGCAATTCTCGGAGGGGCCGCCACCACTACCCCACCCCTGAGCGTGGACTCCGAGGAGGGGTTAATGTCATCGTTGAATGACGAATCTGCGGACGGGGAAGAGGAGGAGGAGGAGGAGGACGAACTTGTGGAGAGCACACAGCACTCCATTCTCCCCGACAGCCAGGAGCTGTTTCTGACCCTGACCGAAGTGCCCTCCGAACCCTCCCAAGGCGGCATCGCAGACCCCCTGGAAGGGACCTCTGGTGAGTGTACCTTTTCAAATATATCAAACATGGTTTAAAACAAGTATTTGTTTAATGATTAATTTGCCCTGGGGACTTGGGATGCATTCGCGGCCAGTACAGCTACTGGAAAAGTCTGTTAACGTGTCTGGGGATGGAGTTGAAATCCTCCAGGGACATCTCCATGAAACTCTCCTGGAGGTACTCCAAAAGCTTTTCCAGAAGGTTTCTGGGCAGGGCAGCCTTATTCCGTCCTCCATGGTAGGACACTTGACCGCGCCATGCTAGCAGCAAGTAATCCGGTATCATTGCTTGACAAAGCTTGGCAGCGTATGGTCCCGGTGTTTGCTGGCATTCAAGCAACATCCGCTCTTTATCTTGCTGTGTTATCCTCAGGAGAGTGATATCGTTCAGGGTAACCTGTTTGAGATATGGGAATGTAATTAAGGGGACAGAGGTGGCCCCGTTCCTACTGGGCTGTTTGCCTGTAGCTGAAAAGAAATATTTCCCTGCAGTTAGCCAAGCGGGCGGGGGGGAGTGGGTGGACAATGTCGCTGAGGTTTTCGCGTTTGGCTAGCAGGGGTCTTCCCTGATACCAGCCACGTGGTGGGGGGAGGGGTAACGCGATCATCCCACAGAAGTGGATGGGGGGGCTAGTTTGCTATCTGCATGGATCTTCCATGGTACCAGCCACGTGGTGGGGGGAGGGGGTCATCCCACAGAATTGAATGGGTGGGTGGGGGGGGGTTATTATGTTATCTGATGCTGCACGGTAACAGGAAAACCGCAGCACGTAAAGGGCTTTGCTTGCTATGGGAAAGGAGGGCGCTGATTTAATGCAGAAGCCGCAGGACAATGGCTTACCATGGCTGCATACAAGCCGAATTCTGTTGCCCGGCCCTGCGTCTGCTGTGATCTCTAACACCAAAGCCGCGGGCACTCAATATAAGATGCAAAATGCGACCTTGTACATTGCTATGTAATGTGAAAAGTGTTCACCGTGAAAGAGTATAAGCATTGTTCTATAAAATGTATCTTTTTACATACTTCTCTCCCTTTTTTTCCCTCCTCCTGCAGCTGCAAATTTTTCAATCCTCCCGCCCCCGGCCCGAAGGCTCTCCCAGATAAGGCGGCGAAAGAGACGCACGCGAGACGACATGTTCTCGGAAATTATGCAGTCGACCCGGGATGAGAGAGCTAATTTCAATGACTGGAAGGACACTGTATTAAAATTCCGGAAAGAGGCCAGTGACCGTGAGGAGAAGAGGGACCAACGGGAGGACATGAGGGACCAACGGGAGGAGAAAAGGGACCAACGTGAGGAGAGAAGGGACGAACGTGAGGAGAGGAGGGACGCCCGAGACGAGAAGTGGCGGGATGCAACGCTGGGGCTGCTGCGTGAGCAGACAGACATGCTCCGGCGTCTGGTGGAGCTCCAGGAACGGCAGCTGCAGGATTACCGAGTGCCGCTGCAGCCCCTCTATAACCGCCCTCCCCCCTCCCCAAGTCCCGTAGCCTCCTCACCCCGACGTGTAAGAACGGGGGGGGGGAGGCTCCGTGCACCCTGCCACTCCACCCCATTAGAGAGCCCAAGCAAAAGGCTCTCATTATTTTGAATGTTTTTCCTGCCCTGTTCCTTCACTCCTACCCTCCTCCCAAACCCCACCCGGACTACCTGGTTATTTCTCTCCCTATGTTCATTACCACCCGTTAATAAAAAGTTCTTGAGTTGTAAACGAAACTGACTTTATTTTTTTCAAATCAAACTGGGATCGAAGGGGGAAGGGGGAAGGGTGGGTTGCTTACAGGGAATGAGTGAATCAAGGGGGCGGGTTTTCAACAGGGACAAACAAACATAACTTTCACACAGGAGCCTGGCCAGCAATGAAACTTGTTTTCAGAGCTTCTCTGATGCGCACCGCTTCCCGGTGTGCTCTTCTAATCGCCCTGGTGTCTGGCTGCGCGTAATCAGCGGCCAGGCGGTTTGCCTCAGCCTCCCACCCCGCCATAAAGGTCTCCCCCTTGCTCTCACAGAGATTGTGGAGCACACAGCAAGCTGCAATAGCAATGGGGATGTTGGTTTGGCTGAGGTCCGAGCGAGTCAGTAACGAGCGCCAGCGACCTTTTAAACGTCCAAAGGCACACTCTACCACCATTCTGCACTTGCTCAGCCTGTAGTTGAACAGCTCCTGACTACTGTCCAGGCTGCCGGTGTATGGCTTCATGAGCCATGGCATTAAGGGGTAGGCTGGGTCCCCAAGGATAACGATCGGCATCTCAACATCCCCAATGGTTATTTTCCGGTCTGGAAAGTAAATCCCTTGGTGCAGCCGTTTAAACAAACTAGTGTTCCTGAAGACGCGGGCGTCATGAACCCTTCCCGGCCATCCCACGTTGATGTTGGTGAAACGTCCCTTGTGATCCACCATTGCTTGCAGCACCATTGAAAAGTACCCCTTGCGGTTTATGTACTGGCTGCCCTGGTGCTCCGGTGCCAAGATCGGGATATGGGTTCCATCTATCGCCCCACCACAGTTAGGGAATCCCATTGCAGCAAAGCCATCCACTATGAGCTGCACATTTCCCAGAGTCACTACCTTTGGTAGCAGCAGCTCAGCGATTGCTTTGGCTACTTGCATCACAGCAGCCCCCACAGTAGATTTTCCCACTCCGAACTGATTACCGACTGACCGGTAGCTGTCTGGTGTTGCAAGCTTCCACAGGGCTATCGCCACTCGCTTCTCAACTGTGAGGGCTGCTCTCATCTTGGTATTCTGGCGCTTCAGGGCAGGGGAAAGCAAGTCACAAAGTTCCATGAAAGTGCCCTTACGCATACGAAAGTTTCGCAGCCACTGGGAATCGTCCCACACCTGCAACACTATGCGGTCCCACCAGTCTGTGCTTGTTTCCCGGGCCCAGAATCGGCGTTCCACAGCGAGAAGCTGCCCCATTAACAACATGATCTCCAAAGCGCCGGGGCCCGTGGCGCGAGACAATTCTCTGTCCATGTCCATGTCCTCATCACTCTCGTCGCCACGCTGCCGTAGCCGCCTCCTCCTCGCCTGGTTTTTCAGGTCCTGGTTCAGCATAAACTGCACGATAATGCGCGTGGTGTTTACAATGTTCATGACTGCTGTCTTGAGCTGAGCGGGCTCCATGCTTGCCGAGGTATGGCGTCTGCACAGTTCACCCAGGAAAAAAGGCGCAAAACGGTTGTCTGACGTTGCTTTCACGGAGGGAGGGGGAGGATGTTCCCAGAACCGCCCGCGACAATGTTTTTTGCACCATCAGGCATTGGGATCTCAACCCAAAATTCCAATGGGCGGGGGAGACTGTGGGAACTATGGGATAGCTATGGGATAGCTACCCAGAGTGCAATGCTCCGGAATTCGATGCTAGTCTCGGTACATGGACGCGCACCACCGAATTAATCTGCTTAGTGTGGCCGCATGCACTCAAATTTATACAATCGGTTGCCAAAAATCAAATTCTGTAAATTCGGATTAATCCCGTAGTGTAGATGTACCCTAAGTGATTTTTAACTTGTTCTTTTTTTATTTATCTGCTAAACCTACTCCCTTCCCATTAGCATTCACTATGGTTTTTAAGGTCAGGCTTGACAAAGCCCTGGCTGGGCTGATTTAGTTGGGTTTGGTCCTGCTTTGAGCAGGGGGTTGGACTAGATGACCTCCTGAGGTCCCTTCCAACCCTGAGATTCTATGATTCTATGATTCTATGATTCTATGTTAGACATTCCTTCAGACTTCTCGGTGAAGACCGAAACAAAGAAGTCATTAAGCATCTCTGCCATTTCCAAGTTTCCTGTTACTGTTTCTCCCTCTTCATTGAGCAGTGGGCCTACCCTGTCTTTGGTTTTCCTCTTGTTTCTAATGTATTGATAAAAAGTCTTCTTGTTTCCCTTTATTCCTGTAGCTAGTTTGAGCTCATTTTGTGCCTTTGCCTTTCTTATCTTGCCCCTGCATTCCTGTGTTGTTTGCCTATATTCATCCTTTGTAATCTGTCCTAGTTTCCATTTTTTATATGACTCCTTTTTATTTTTTAGCTCATGCAATATCTCGTGGTTAAGCCAAGGTGGTCTTTTGCCACATTTTCTATCTTTCCTAAGCAGCGGAATAGCTTGCTTTTGGGCCCTTAATAGTGTCCCTTTGAAAAACTGCCAACTCTCCTCAGTTGTTTTTCCCCTCAGTCTTGATTCCCATGGGACCTTACCTATCAGCTCTCTGAGCTTACCAAAATCCGCCTTCCTGAAATCCATTGTCTCTATTTTGCTGTACTCCCTTCTACCCTTCCTTAGAATTGCAAACTCTATGATTTCATGATCACTTTCACCCAAGCTGCCTTCTACTTTCAAATTCTCAATGAGTTCCTCCCTATTTGTTAAAATCAAGTCTAGAACAGCTTCCCCCCAGTAGCTTTTTCAACCTTCTCAAATAAAAAGTTGTCTGCAATGCAGTCCAAGAATTTGTTGGATAGTCTGTGCCCCGCTGTGTTATTTTCCCAACATATATTTGGATAGTTGAAGTCCCCCATCACCACCAAATCTTGGGCTTTGGATGATTTTGTTAGTTGTTTAAAAAAAGCCTCATCCACCTCTTCCACCTGGTTAGGTGGCCTGTAGTAGACTCGTAGCATGACATCACCCTTGTTTTTTACCCCTTTTAGCCTAACCCAGAGACTCTCAACACTTCCATCTCCTATGTCCATCTCCACCTCAGCCCAAGTGTGTACATTTTTAATATATAAGGCAACACCTCCTCCCTTTTTCCCCTGTCTATCCTTCCTGAGCAAGCTGTACCCATCCACACCAACATTCCAATCATGTGTATTATCCCACCAAGTTTCAGTGATGCCAACAATGTCATAGTTGTATTTATTTATTAGCACTTCCAGTTCTTCCTGCTTATTACCCATACTTCTCGCATTTGTATATAGGCATCTAAGGTACCGGTTCGATCTTGCCTCCCAGTTTTGCCCTGACCCTCTTTTCTCTCTGCCATTATAGCCCACACTCCCTCTTGTTTCTGACCCATCTCCCAGGTCTCCATGTTCCCCACTTACCTGTAGGCTTTGCTCACCTGTCCCCATCGAACCTAGTTTAAAGCCCTCCTCACTAGGTTAGCCAGTCTGTGCCCAAATAGGGTCTTTCCCCTCCTCGAAAGGTGAACGCCATCTCTGCCTAGCAGTCCTTCCTCGAATAGCATCCCGTGGTCGAGGAAGCCAAAGCCCTCCTGGCGACACATGGTTGCCCCTGCCGGGCACCTTGCCTAATCACTTACAGCTGGAGCTAAATGGGCATAAGATGTATAGAAGAATTCCCAGTGAAAAGGAAATATAGGCCCAGGCATCTCCTGGGGGCAGGACAGTACAGCTAGTCAACATTTTTCGATACAAAATGTATCAAAAAATGGAGGGGAAAAAATCATGACAAAATTCATTTTTGATTAAATATGTGGGGGGTGTTGTTAAAAGCTGAATCTTTTTTTCAGTTCTCTGGTTATGAGTTTGTCAATAAAAATGAATATTTTTTGCAGAAAAAAATATATATTTCTCAACCAGCACTATGCGACAGTCAAGTGTAAGTTAGAGCAGTAACAAACTGCCTGAGATATCTGTCCAGGCGTCTCTATGAGATGCTAAATGCAGCTGGTGTTGTATTGGCTGATTGCCTCTCATTTTCCCACAGATCAACATGCCCTGAAATTAAGAGTTTGGAAGAAAAGTGTTTGAGAGATTGATTTCTGTGTGTGGGCCCCTGCAGAAGAGGAAAGAAGAGGACACAGAGATGATGGAGAAATGTCTAATAAACAGAACAACAGAATTTGTCAATTTGTTGATTGAAGGAAGAAAGAAAGAGTGACACAGATTTAACCTGTCTGATTTCTTAAATGGCAGTGAGGTTCCATGCCTATGTGGAAAGAGAATGTGTGTTTCATATATGTCAGCAAGGGAATGGCCCTGCTATTGTGGGGAACTTTCCTGGCTTCTGCACTACCCTAATGGAATCGGGTAGTGAAAGGATCTGAGTCCTCACTCCCACTCTCTTCACCGAGAGCCTGCCTGATGTCAAGGACTCCCCCTCCACTCTCCCATGCGGAGAGTCCTCATAACCCTGACAAGGCTGGTCCCAGGATTCCTGGGAGGCTTGACCCTCCAGTCTTGTCTTGGATACTTAGGGCAGGGGTGAGGGTGTCCCCACTCTGGGGTACTTTCTCCTCACTTCCCTGACCCACTGATCACTAGATTAAGTTCAAACCAAACACAATTTATGAAATGGAAACTGTAAAAAAAATAAGGGAAAATGGAAGAGGTTAAAGGAACCAGGGGCCCCACCCTGGCGGAGTAGCGAACACCACAAACAGCCGTCTCTGGGGCATGAGAGAAGTTCACAGTCTGTTCCTCACACACCCCAGGCCTCTCTCCCAGGCCCTGGCAGCGCTGCAGGGATACCACGGGTCAGACACCTGTTCTGATGGTGTCCACACGCCCTCAGTCTCTAGGTGGCAAGACACTTCTCCTCACTATCGGACCTTTCCTCCAGTTAAACCCCCCCCCCCGGGTCTGGCCTGCAAGGCCCTTGTGTCTGGGCCCAGTCTGCTCAGGGTCCACCCTCGCTCTCCACAGGTGCTAACCAGGCTCAGCTCTGGTATTCGCTGCAGCACAGTGGGCAGCCACTCCCTGGCTCTGGTCCTGCAGTGTAGCTCAGCCTTGACTCCCCGTTGGTGCAGCTGGTCTGCCTCAGCCAGTTGGCCTTGACTCCTCTTCAGCCCTTCCCTTTTCTCCTGGTATTGGGAGACAGCTGACCCAAAAAAACCCACTTAGTTTCACTAAGGGGCCAACAGCCCCCTTACGTATGTATAGATAATATAATTTCAAAACAAAAATCTATGCTATGTATTAATGGACTGTAGCATATGAAAATAACACTATCCGTTCATTTGCAATAATATACTAATCCAATATGTAAGGCATATGTAATTTACATGTTAATGTCACAAATGTCTTTCAGTATAAACTAATAGGAATTGCCAGACCAAATCAGACCAAGGGTTAGAAATGGTAGGGAAACCTGTTTTTTCCCAATTAAAAAAATTCAAACAAAAAATGTTCATTTGAAATGTTTCATTTGAAATGTTTCATGGGAAAATTTCAAATTGAAACAAAATCAAATTTTCATTTCAATTCAATTTTTCCTATTTCTTCCTGTCACCTGACAAAATGCAGTTAAGGGAAAGATTTCCAGGACTGAGATATTTTCCTTTTCCTTTTTTAATTTTTTCATTTTTCTACTCAAATTTTCAAAACATCTCCAACTTTGGAACAGTTACAGAGGCAAGAGAGAAAATGAAACTTTGTGACTCTACCTCTCTGCAACTTTTCCAGAGTTAGAGAAATTTTGAAAAGTTACAGAGTGGTGGAAAAAATGAAAAAGTAAAATCAACAACCTAGATGTCGTTCATTCTGTTTATTCAGTTGCCAAAAAAAGGGAGAAGGAAAAACAATTCTAAACTTTGAAATCTCAAAGTGTGTTCAACTTTCAAAAACTGAAACAAAAACACATTTCAATTCAAAAGTAAATGAAACAAAAAAATTTGCAATTTAATTTAGATGTTGGCAAAGTATTTCAGGCAAAATAACACCCTGAGTAAGAGGACAATATTAATGAGTTGTGGAGCAATTACTGGACTCATCATAGATGATATGCAGGAAAATGATCCTGGGTAATTACACATACAAACAGTATTTAGACAAGGTGCTTGCCTGTAGGACATTATAATGTAAGGCCCTGATCCTGCAAACACAGCACCCAACATGTGCATGCTTCATTTACCACTGTAAATATTTCCACTGAAATCAACTTCACAGTGGTAAAATTAAGCATGTTTGCCAGATTAGAGATTTAGCAGACAGGGCCAGATTCTCGGTCAATGTAAATCAAGTTTAGCTCTGTGGACTTCAATGGAGACACAGCCATGTACATCGGCTGGGGATCTGGACCCCAATGGGGAGGTGAAGGGTCAGGAACGGGTGACTGGCAACAATATCAGAGTGATGGACCAGGGGAGTTGAGAGTAAAGTTTCTTTGTTTGGGGGTGGGTAGAGGTGGTTTATGTGTATATTCCCTAGTGAATGTTTCATTTAACCCCTTCTTGATGGGGTTAACATTTTAACATGTCCTCCTGTGCAATAAGGACAAATACTATCTCTGCTGTTAAGCAAGGAAGTGTGAGGAAGGGGGATTTGATGGGAGGAGGGTCTTGATGGGGAGGGAAGTTGCTTCCAGAGGCAATAAATTCTTTCACTGGCTCTTGTCCACTTTCATTTCCCTCTGACTACATCCTGTGGCAGCCATGGCTGAGGTTCTGAACATGGGTTATTGTGCAGTCAACTTATGTCCACACAGTTGCAGCAGCTCTTCAAAACCACCCCTCAGTTCAGATTCTATTATTTCCACCCCAGTTTCATTTCAAACTTAATCACGGCCATTTTTTACTCCTCTATCTAAAGAGCAAAGAGAGGGGCCCTTGTTCTAAAAGAGGAAACTTACCTGTTTTCCCCATTGTGGATCATAAAAACAGCTGAAGAGATTTTGCTAGGAACTTTCTAACAAAATGAAAGAAAAAGGAAAAGCATCTTCTGGCCTGAAACCAAGCCTGGAAAATTACGGCACAGAATAATCAGTAGGATGATCAAACTTTTTCATCAACACTTTTTCAGTGAAAAATGGATTTTTGACTAAAACAAAAAACTTTTTGCAGAATTTTTTTTAAACATTTTCTTCTTTTACAACAAAAAGAAGGAAACTGATTTTGTTTAGGTTAAATTGTTGGGGGTTTTGTAAAAACCTCTATTAAAAATGTGGTTTTTTTAGTTTTCCGAGATTGACCATTTTTACCAAAACAAATTTTTTTTTTACCTTGCCCTGCCTCATAGCGGTGTGGTGAGGATAAAAGCATTCAAGATTGTGAAGGCTCAGACACTACAGTGTTGGGGATGGGGGTCATATGGATGCAATAGTTTCTAGGGAATAGTGCATTTCCTAACACTTAGATTTTCAAAGAAGATCTGGGAGTCAGCCTGTTAACTCACTTATTGGGTGAAAGCCCGTACTGTCACTCGGCTGTAACTTGTAAAACTAAGAATGGCCGAGAACTTAAAAAACTGGACAGGAACAGATGGTGAATCCCAGGAACAACTGAACCTGGTGATATTCTGAAGAGAAAGAGCCCTCCGCCATGCTTGTAGCTGTTCCCATTGTGTCACACTGACTCATCACACATTCTAGGCTTCAGAGTGACACTCAGAGTGACAGTCCTAGAATCTAATTATCTAGATAGGCTGTCCAATAGCCCCGCCTTCTTCTCTAGCTACTCATGTTTCCTTTCCAGGTCAAATCCACTTGTAGCTGGGTGAGAAATCCTGCAAAGGTGTTTTCTATAATCTATTCAAATATTTTTATTGAAAATAAAGTAAATAAAACTTTGCAAACAAAATTCAAATGGAAAATTTTCATTTTGGTCAAAAATCTACTATTTTTCAACCAAAAAAACAGAAACCAAAAAATGTTCAGTTGATTTTGTTTGTTTGTTTGTTTGCTTGCTTGCTTGTTTGCTTGTGTTTTTTTTCAGTGATAGCTTTCAGGCTTCAGTATTTTTTTTTTCATATTCAAAAAATAAACATTTTTACCAATACTGAAAATGGTTTTCAAAAGCCAATAAATAAATAAATAAATAAATAAATAAATAAATAAATCGGTTTTTGTCTTTGTCTTTTCATTCAAAACCCAACAAAATTTCTTGTGAACAAATAACTGGTACTTTTCTTCTGGAGTCCATTGGCTTTAGAGGGGCTACTCACATGAATCAAGATACTAACTGGTGTCGGCATTTGCTGGCTCGAGGTCTTAGTGGGTATGTCTATGCTACAGTTGTTCGACTTCAGGCTCAAGCCTAACTGCCCTTCCATTTACACACATATTGTGCTAACCCAGGGCTTGGACCAAGGGTCCCAGAACCCCAAAGAGGTGGAGGGTCCGAGGCTGAGCCCTATTGCTTTGCACTGCAGTGTAGTCACAGCCCCACTGGACTCATGCTTTGGGAGTCCACCAAAAGTATTCCACAATCTCACAGGCTGACTCACTTTTTCCTCTGGGCAGCCAAGATTGGTGGACAGTCACATTTCCCCACACTGCACCATGAACAGCCACAGTTTGGGAGGGCATTAGGAAGTCTGGGATGGGGTGGTTGAGCTTGGGCCCACATAATGTAGTGTAGATGCTGGAGCCCCAGGTTGGTACCCAGGGTTCAACAATTCCTGACCTGGCGTTACACATGAGTGTAGAGGCTCAAGCTCTAGGTTAACAAATTCAGGGTCTGCTAAATGGAGTTCTACTAATCCTGGGTTTACTTGCAGTTTAGACAGACCCAGTGTGCCCCCCCACATATGTGTTTCACAAATAACGGAGGGCACAGATCATATTTCAAAGCTTGCAGCATTCTGGCTGAGCAGCTCAGCAAGATTACGAGCACTAGAAACTTACTTTCTAAAAAAAGAAAGCTGAGCTGCTCCTGTAATAATCACGGGACTCCAGGAGCTGGGGCTTGAAGAGACACCCCAGAATATCACATGACTCATGTAAGTTGGCAGCATGTGTATAAAGTCAGTGAGCCAGAATCCCATTTGTGTGCACCTTGTGTATTCATTCCCACCAGTCTGTTGGTACCATATTGCACCCACTTCCCACTGATCTAAAGGGCATTTCCCTAAGAGGGTTTTAACAAGACCAGAGCAATGGAGCTTGTTCCATTATTTTTATTTTGAAATCTATATTTCCTATTGAAACTTTTGTTAAAACTCCTGAGATGGGCTGGAAGATTTACAGGCCTCCAGGAAGACACAGTGTTTTAAGGAGCAATTTGAAGGAAATGAGAGAACAGATTTCGCTAGAGAATGAATGAAACACAGAACAAGTCAGCACTGTACATAATATTACTGCACTGCTGCTAAGTAAGGAAGTTGAGGGAGGGTGGATTGATGTAGAACATGGCCAGAGAGGAAACAAATTATCTTCGCTGACTCTTGTTCCTCTAACCACATTCTGTGGTCTCTCTGGCTGGGTCTCTGAGTGTGAGTTACTGTACAGTCAGAGACAGGGTTACATCACCTCTCCAAAACCACCGCTCAGCTCAGAGCTATCGACAGTCACCACATTTGTATCTAGGTTATATAAGCTGCAGCCAGCAAGGGCTGCCCTCTGCAACTTGCCCTGCCAAACGATTTGCTCCCATGAAGGCAGCACTGGTGGATGTTTTTACTTTCCCTGGCCGAAGGGGTCATGCCAGGGTCAGAGGAGATCCAGGCCCAGAGTGGGCCTTGCACAGTGTTGGCAGCTGGACTAGGGATAGGAGCTGACTGCTGCCTCTGCTGAAACAGCCAAGCACACTCAGTTTGGCCTGGGCGAAGCAGAATGAGCTGAGCTTGGTTAGCTAATGAGCTCTGGGGCTGCGTCAGGATGGGCCTGGCTTTCAGCCACATTAGCTCAGTTGAGTTAGCCTGGCTTTCCCACACTGTGAGGCGTCCAGCTGACTCTCCTCTTCTCCCTCTCATAGCACAAGAACAAGGCACCACAAGGGGGTTCTCTAGTCACTGCTCGGGCATCTCCTCCTGGCTGCTCTAGCTCCACCGGGTCTGACGCCCTTTATCCTTTCCCAGTCACTCACCCTTCAGTCTCTCTCTCTCTTTGTCACTCAGGGTGCTCTGTCTCTTCATGACTCAGTTGCTCCCTCTTCAGGCTTGGCCCTCCAGCCAAGTGTGTTTTCTCCCTTCTGGGATCTCAAAGTCTCACAGTCTTTGAGACCATGGCACTTCCGGCTGGAAGGGAAATCTGGGCTCAGGGACCCTCCAGGGCCGGCGCTCCCATTAGGCGACCTAGGCGGTTGCCTAGGGCGCTGCTATTTTGGGGGCGCCTGCGCCCCCGCCGCCCGTATAAATTTGGGGGCGGGACCTTCCGCCGCCGCTGTTGGGGGCGGGATTTCGGGGGCGGGACCTTCCGCCGCCTAGGGCGCCGGCAAAGCTGGCACCGCTACTGGGACCCTCTAATCAGTGGCCAAGATCTGCTTTGTCCCAAATCTTGCTACTGTTTCCCTGAGTCTTTTCCTACTCTACCTCTCTCAGGATTCTGCTACACCACCCTTCTGGATAAACCCTTCCTTCAGGGCCTGGAGCCCTCTCCCCCTGGGTTTCTTCCTTTCCCTCTCTAATGCCCAGAGAGTGGCTCCAGGCTTCCTCTTGGCAGCCCTTTTCTGCTGCCAACTTCCTGGCTTTAAAGCAGCCCTGCCTGTTCCTTCTCAGCTGGGCTCCAGCATCAGCCCCAGTTACCTAAACGAACTAATTCCTCCAGGTGTGGCCTCGCCACTTAATTGGCCCGTTCCTAACCTCATTAATTCTTTCCAGGCTAGTGTGGGATGAACACCCTGTCACAGGGACATTCAATTATATAAAAAGGTGGCAAATTCCAAACAGGTAAAAGGAAATACTTTTTCACAGAACACATAATTAGCTGCAAAGCTTTGTATAGAGGCAGCTTGGGTAGATAGGGTGGTTTGCAAATGAAAAGAGAAGAGAGAAGAGAAGGCCCTGTGCCATCATTTCTGATTCTTCTGGGAAAGAGGCATTATGATATGCTGAGATTCCTGGAGGAGGGGTTGAACTGCATGCTGATTGTGAGCACCTCTGTTCTAGAACTGACGTATGTGTGTAAATAGAACAAGTTACACTTAGCACATACCCAGATTCCTGGCCACTGGTTTCTTTTGCAACAGGAAGCCCACATTCAAAGCTCCAGAATTCTGCTAATGCTTGGTAGAAGAGTGAAGCTGGTGTCAGAAAAAGGAGCAGCCATATAAAAAGTAAGAGAAGGCGGGAGAATGTCCCCTTAGTCAGATAGATCAACAGTTTTTGTGTAAAGCAGAACCCACTAAAAAGTCAGCATCAGCCAAACCAATTCTAAGAGGTCATGTGCACCACCCTCCAGTCCAACAAAAACACCCAACAGAGTAGGGTTGAAGGACCTCTCCAGATCAACCACACAACATAAAAAGAATACTTAGTTAATGGGCACCCCTGGGGCCTTACGCAACTGTCCTGAAGCAGGTAAACTACTTAGTCTTTCTGAGGAAAATGTCTTGCAGTGAGGATTCATAGAACAAGGCCGGAAGGGATCACTGTGATCCTCTAGTCTGACCTCCTGTATAATACAAAATAATTCCTGTTTGAACTAGAGCAGATCTTTTAGAAAATTTTGATTTTAAAATTTCCAGGGATGGAGAATCCACCATGTCCCTTGGTAAGTTGTTTCAATGGTTAATTACCCTCACCATGATTTACACCTAATAAGGTGCTTCAACTTCCAGCTGTTGGATCTCGTTATACCATTTTCTGCTAGATTGAACAGCTTATTATCAATTTTTTGTTCCCCATGTAGAGACCTATAGACTGTGATCAAGTCACCCCTTAACCTTCGCTTTGTTAATCTAAATAGATTGAGCTCCTTGAGTTTATCACTATAAGATAAATGTTCGAACCGTTTACTCATTCTCGTGGCTCATTTCTAACCCCTCTCCAATTATTCAACATCCTTCTTCCATTGTTGAAGAACAGGACACAGTATTCCAGCAGTGGTCACACCAGTGCCAGATACAGAGATAAAATAACCTCTCTGCTCCTACTTAAGATTCCTCTGTTTACGCATCCCAGGATCTCATAAGTTCTTCTGGCTCCAGAGTCACAATGGGAGCGCATGTTCAGCTGATTATCCACTATAAGCCCAAGTCTTTTTCAGAGTCACTGCTTCCCAGGATAGAGACCCCCACCCTGTAAATATGGCCTGCAATCTTTGCTCCTAGATCTTTGTCATATGCAAACATAAGAACGGCCATACTGAGTCAGACCAAAGGTCCATCTAGCCCAGTATCCTGTCTTCTGACAGTGGCCAATGTCAGGTGCCCCAGAGGGAATGAACAGAACGGGTAATCATCAAGTGATCAATTCCCTGTAGGTTATTATTCCATTTAATGTGTGACATGTTAATTTTGAATCTTTCTAGTTTCTTAATCAAAATGTCATGCAGTACCAAGTCAAATGCCTTATAACTACTGAGTATGTTATAACAACACTATTACCTTTATTAACCAAATTTGTAATCTCATCAAAAATATTTCAGGTTAGTTTGACAGGATCTATTTTCCATAAACACACATTGCTAGGCATCGGTTATATTATCCTCCTTTAAACCATTATTAATTGAGTCCCGTATCAGCATCTCCATTATCTAGCCCAGGATAGATGTTAGACTGAAAGGCCTATTACAACCAAGGTCATCCCATTTACCGTTTTTTAATATTGGCACATTAGCTTTTTCCCAGTCTTCTGGAACTTCCCCAGTGTTCCAAGAGTTATTGAAAATCAATATTAACATTTCAACGAGCTCTCCACCAGCTCTTTGAAAACTCTTGGATGTGCTGAACTGCAGTTCTCCCCACTTTCACAAACGGATTAGATAGCTAAATATTTCATGATCTATATGTTTGATTTTTATTGCTTATAGATGTATTTTAATTTATTTGTATTTTAATGGTAGCTAATTTTTCAAAAATTCCTGAATGACTTGGTTTGATTATTAACTAAAGCTGGTCAGAAAACAAAATAGTTATATAATAAGAAATTTCATTATTTTTACATTTGCTTTTGTCCTAAATGAAAAGTATGTATGGAATGAAAAGTGGCAAAAAAAATCAATTCAGAAACACTGAAATTAATTTTTTCTAAATACTTTAACAAAACATTTAAGCTATTCAAAACAAAAATAAAATAATTTTGAAACGTTGAGTCAAAATTTCATGTAAATTCAAAACTACATTTTTCATTTAGACTTTCCCGATGGAAAACTGAAAAATGTCATTGAATTTGACATTTTACATTGGAAAATGTTTATGTTGATAAAAGTACATTTTTGGATGAGAAATTATTTTGGGTTGTAAACTTTCAACCATCTCTAACATTAATCTTATTAAGTTAGCATTCACTGTTTATATTTTGGGAAGGTTAAGAAGTGCTGAATATAACTATTTACAATTCAGTTGGATTAAGGTGAAACTCAGTTAAAATCAGGAAAACACCACATCGCTGATACACCTGCAGATGGGTGAAATAAAACTAAAGTTCAATGTTAGGCACAAAGTCAGGGCCTGGTTCTTCTAGCAATTTCAGTGTTTTACTCTCCACAATCAAGTTTAATCCAAGAGAAAATCTGCACTTCAAAATGAGATCTAGATGATGATTTGGCTGGCAGCTATCAGGGACAAAACCTGACCAGGGTGAGTATCTAGTAATGGTCAAAAATAAGGAAAAAAAGTTAGACATATTTTATTAAATTTTCATTTCTGCTTTTCCACTGAAATTTGAAATTCTGACTAACTTCAGCCAGTTTTATCAGTAATTCGTTTCATGCCCCCCATTTCTTCTCAAACTTCTGGAAGATGTTAAGAATCTCCAGCTATTCACAATGTTTCCCAATTTCCCCCCATTAATTGTTCCCCCTAAAGATGTTCTATGGTAAGGGTCTTCCCCATCATCTACCATAAAATCTTACACATATAATCTGTGCAGTCTCTGCAGCCTTATCAGCCCCTTAGCTTTTAGATTCACCTGCTGTATTTATTATCCACAAACATTCTCAATCAAATTCTACTCTCCCATACACTAGCATAAATCCTGAGTCACTCTGCTGAGTGTTGTGATGTTACCCCTATTTTTTTTTCACTGGTATTAGTCTAGTAGTGACTACTTGGGTTTACACTGGTATAGGGAGGTTATTTAGCTTGCTTACTTCAAACATGGTGAAAGACTTTCTTATGGTCTAGTGCATGCTAGGGAGTGTGACAGAGCAGTGACCTTAAAACACGCCCTATACACCCACTGAAAGACACATCACTTAAAAGTTTGAGTTTGCTGAAATATCTGTTTGCCTGTTTATTTGGCCATTCAGCAGGTACAACTGAGACTAGACCATCCATTACTATTGTCTGAGGTGCAGATCAAGGACATCTTCTTAACCTTTCTTGTAGTAAGTAGGGACTGGGGGCTGGCAGAGCAGAATGAAGTGAACACTTATTATATACAGAGAGCGGTGACACAAGACACAGGAGAAAGCATCATCAACCTGACTGCTGTTTGAACCCGAGGAGCAAAGGAAGGCGCTGAGCCAAGGGACAGAAGGGTCTCCTGTACTTGCAACCCAAGAGAGAGCACATTGCAGTTCAGATGAGAGCGACTGTGTCTGATCTTCTATGAAACCCACTGGGCAGAAGGACACTTAGAGCAGAGACCCAGGGCTGGTCTCCCAACCCATACCCAAAGCAGCAGAAGGCACTGCAGAAATTTCAAGGCTAAGTTCTTCCTGATTCTCCTAATGATTCTGCTGCTGGTTCTCTGGCTTTGCTGTGAGTATGTTACAGATATTCTGCATTTCACTTTAAGAAGAGACTGGGGACAAAATAATAAAGAGTTGTTCCCTTAATTAACCAGGAACATTTTAATGACAGGTCTAATTAGACAGTAAAACTGAGATTTTCCAAGCCACCTAAGGGAATTAGACGTCCAGTTTCCATTAGTTTTAATAGGAATTAGGCTTTGAGATCTTTTAGGCAGCTCTGAAAATCTCAGCCTTACTTAAAAAACAATTATATATTAAAGAACAAATTATTCCTCTTAATGGCACCATTGTAAATCCAGGATAACTCCACTAACCTCAGCAGATGTATTTATATATCAGATTGATTTATACCTGTGTAATTGAGAGTAGAACCTGGCCCTAAATAAATGCCATTTGCTTAGCTAACATATCTCTGCTAAGAATTAACCGCTATGGAAAAGGAACAGTTAAGGAACTTTAAATAAAAGAGATATTTTTAGTCATTTAATGTTGTGTCAGTCCTAGAGCTTACATTGCATTAGGAATATACAAGTGATGCCTGGATCATAAAAACCCAATGGAGAACATGAAATCCACTCAAATAATTCAAGATGTAAGGAGCAGGAGCCACAGCTGGTAGAGGGGTGGCTGAGTTCAATTCTATTTGTGGTTTAAGAAAAAATGTCACAGTGAAACAGGTTAATTATTTGCAATGAATTGTCTGATTTGTTTTAGTTGTCAGATAAGAAAAATACGTGATAAGTACTTATTTAAATCATTTGAACTAATATTAGATTGTTATAGCTAAATTATATTATTTAATATGCGCAAGTCTTTTCCTTTTACACACTTTAAGTAGTCTAGCTAGCGAGCATTGTGAATTTAGCTGCTGAGTTTAAAGGGAGCAGAATCAGGACTTTTGTTGGTAGTGAAAGTTGCAGTAGTTGAGATTCTGTTCTGATTTCATTTAAAAAAACATAACTTTAAAAGTCCTATTTTGACATGCTCTGAATTTCTCAAAAAAAGTCTTTTCAATGCAAATTTCTATGCTTATTCACAGCCCAGAAGTGAAATGTTTAGTTTTAATTGTTTGAGCAAAGCCCATTAAAACTATTTATGTGAGCCCAGAAAAAATACATTTCTCTCCAGGCAATAAAACCACATATAATTGACTGGTTTCAGAGTGGTAGCCGTGTTAGTCTGTATCAGCAAAAAGAATGAGGAGTACTTGTGGCACCTTAGAAACTAACAAATTTATTTATCTACTCCCAGTCTTCATTCAAGCCTAATTTAATGGTGTCAAGTTTGCAAATTAATTCCAATTCAGCAGTTTCTGGTTGGAGTCTCGTTGGAGTCTGTTTTTGAAGTTTTTTTTTACTGGGAGTGGATGGGTCATTACACAAAGTAAAACTATTTCCCCATGCTTATTTTCCCCCCTACTGTTACTCTCACCTTCTTGTCAACTGTTGGAAATGGGCCATCCTGATTATCACTACAAAAGGTTTTTTTTTCTCTCCTGCTGATAATAGCTTACCTTAACTGATCACTCTAGTTATAGTGGGTATGGCAACACCCATTTTTTCATGTTCTCTGTGTATATATATAGCTCTTCCTACTGTATTTTCCACTGCATGCATCCAATGAAGTGGGTTTTAGCCCACGAAAGCTTATGCTCAAATAAATTTGTTAGTCTTTAAAGTGCCACAAGTATTCCTCATTCTTTTTGCTGATATAATTGACTAATATTCACATGGAGAGCTCATATGCAGTGGCACTTCAGAAGCTGCAATTTTTGAGGTGACCAATCCTCCATCTGATATGTAGCCATTTCAGAATGGCTCAGTTTTTCAAAAAAGAGCATGGAAGGAATTACACAAGAATTTAATTATTATAAGGGAACACACAGCCTAGCTGCATGCTAAGGCCTTGATTCTGCAATGAGCTCCCACTGAACAAAATCTCACTACTCACACAGAACCTCAGCGAAATCAGGACTGGGACCTTTGTGTGAATCTAGGGTTGGAGTCAGTAGGTGACACAAGCAGCTAAGATCAAAATCTGAGCCTCTACATTGACCTAATACTAAAATCAATCTATTGTGCATTTATTCTAAAGGTATTCATTTCACAAACCAAGAAACCTGCTCCTCTCCAGGTGAGTAGTTGTTCCACATACCTAGAGCAGAAATGAGATGACAGAAAAAACATCTGCAATCTGTGGAAGATGAGGAATTACTTTTGGGAATATAAATGGGTAGGCCCCGCTTTGGGCTACATGGATTTGGTCAAAGAGCAGGAAAAACGGTATTCATTGATTATTAGATGAAATTCACTATAGTGGGTCAATTATTTATTTGCCCAATAGAATAGGACTGTCTATAGAGCGGTATGAACACTATGCAAAATATCTTTGGTAAATAATGTATGTGATAGCTAGGGCACATTAGTTTCTAAGGTGCCACAAGGACTCCTTGTTGTTTTTGCTGATACAGACTAACACGGCTNTCCGCATTGGGCTACATGGATTTGGTCAAAGAGCAGGAAAAACGGTATTCGTTGATTATTAGATGAAATTCACTATAGTGGGTCAATTATTTATTTGCCCAATAGAACAGGACTGTCTATAGAGCGGTATGAACACTATGCAAAATATCTTTGGTAAATAATTTATGTGATAGCTAAGGCACATTAGTTTCTAAGGTGCCACAAGGACTCCTCGTTGTTTTTGCTGATACAGACTAACACGGCTACCACTCTGAAACCTGTCAAATAGCATAATTACTGAACACTGTACAACAGTAGTTTTCAACCTTTCTTCATTTGCTGATCCCTAAAAAATTTCTAATGGATGTGCGGACCCCTTTGGAAATCTTAGACACAGTCTGCAGACCCCCAAGGGTCTGCAGACCATGAACTGAAAACCACTGTTCTATGGTAACAACACCTAGGGTGACCAGATAGCAAGTGTGAAAAATCGGGACAGGAGGGGGGGGGGAGGAGCCTATATAGGAAAAAGCCCCAAATATCGGGACTGTCCCTATAAAACCAGGACATCTGGTAACTCTAACAACACCCTTCCAGGAGACCTTAGACATACTCTGCTGACCCCCAGGGGTCCATGGACCACAGGGTGAAAATCACTGCTTTACAACCCTCACTAGTGACCCATGTGAATTGCAAGTCAGAAAGTTCTCTTTAATTTAAACAGCTAGAAAAGGATTGCAGTAAAATCAAAAGGTAAACCATAAGGTAGATAGCAATAAAAATAATAAATAGTTATAAAAAATGATTCAGTGGGAGTTTTGCCTAACCTAAGGCATTCGGGCTTCTGTGTTATGTTGCTCTCCCCTATGCTGCTCTCCTTTCTTCCTTTTGTCAGGTCCTGAACTCGACCATCTCATGGTCACTGCTGCCCAGATTGCCACCCAATTCTACTTCCCCTACCAATTCTTCCCTGTTTGTGAGCAGCAGGTCAAGAGAAGCATGACCCCTAGTTGGCCCCTCCAGTACTTGCACCAGGAAGTTGTCCCCAACACTCTCCAAAAACTTCCTCGATTGTCTGTGCACTGCTGTATTGCTCTCCCAGCAGATGTCAGGGTGATTGAAGTCCCCCTTGAGAACCTGGGCCTGTGATCTGGAAACTTCTGTTAGTTGTCCGAAGAAAGCCTGTCTACCTCATCCTCCTGGTCTGGTGGTTTATAGCAGATGCCCACCATGACATCACCCTTGTTGCTCTCATCTCTAAACTTAACCCAAAGACACTCAACAGGCTTTTCTCCAGTTTCATATTGGAGCTCTGAGCAATCATACTGCTTTCTTACATACAGTGCAACTCCTCCACCTTTTCTCTCCTGCCTGTCCTTCCTGAACAGTTTATACCCATCCATGACAGTGCTCCAGTCATGTGAGTTACCCCACCAAGTCTCTGTTATTCCAATTGTTAAGGAGTGATTGCCATGGACTGATAAATCATGCTGAATGTCTCAGGACATCGCTAGGAGGACAGAGTTAAGTTTGTCTGGGTACCTTATTAATCACTTTTCAGTACTTTCAAATGTTTGGTGTTTCTCATGTTTACTCTCAGCTCTGAATTTCCTGGCTTTTCAATGTCTGTTCCTTTACTAACTATAATTGTCTACATGATTTTTTACCCATAGGTCACTAATATCTGCTCTCAACCTTAACTTTAGCTTCACAATGCTTTTCTCTACGAATTGCCTTAGTTTAACAAAAATCTTAGCATGGGAATGGGAAGAGCTACCATAGTAAGCCAAAGCCCCTGCTGAAAACCTTGGAGCAGTGCCAGTTAACACCAGAAGGGAATGGAGTCAAGTGTGTTTAATTTAATATTTTGTCCTATGTAGGAGACCTCCCTGCTCCGCAGATGTTTCTTGACAAAGCATCCAGTTCCCAAGGGGACACAGTGGTGATGAAGTGTAAAATTCCTGCACTTCCCCCTTTTACCCGTGTTATTTTCTGTAAAGATGGGAAGGAGATTGCAATCCAGCCGATGCAGGAAAGCAAATTTGCCTACGACCTGCACTATGAAGTATCCGCTAGCAGCTCAGGAAACTTTTCCTGTTTATACGAGCACAAGGATAATCTTAACCATAAGACTCTTTCTCTTCTAAGTACTGCTCAGCATTTGAGTGTAACAGGTAAGACACTAAACTTACCTTCTCTATACAAAAATTCTCTATTGCTAGGGCAGAACCCAGATGAATAAGTTACAGTTCAAATTGTCAATTTTCAAAATAGCATTTGTATTGTAAAGAGTGACTCTGTAAACCAGACGCCCTCTTGCTTGTCAGTTTTATTCCCTGTGTACATTGGACCTACTGATTTCAGTGACCCAACCTATGTTTTCTCCTCCCTTTTACTCTCGTAAGCCTCGCAGAGCCAGCCCAGCTAGTGGAGAGTTCCTCTGGTGCATCATCAAAAATAGTGTTTATTAATCCATCAACTGGGCAAACTCATATTGCAGGCAATGGGGCCTGCACAGGTGTCACCAATTTCTTAATTTGACTTGCAGAATCTTTATAATTGTTAATGATGCAGCATAAGGAAAAATCCCATCCCCATGGAGACAATTAAACTCCCATGGGACAGCAGCATCACTCAAGGGATAGAAGTGTCAGACCCGACGTTGGCTTTTAGCCATTCTTTGAGCCAAGCTTTGGTGGAGCAGTTAAACGGAGTGAATTCAGAGCAAACGCTCAGTGGGCTACTTGGGGCTTTGCAGATTGCAGGCCTTGCAGCCCATGCAGGCTCTGCAATTCAGGGCTTGTCCCTCTCACCCTCTCCAGCAGGGGGTCTGCGGAGGGAGAAAAGAACTCAGCAGCAGACTCCTCTCTCTCCAGCAGGGCCAGAGAGACAAAGGAGACGCTAGGGCGCTTACTGGAGGTGCTGCTTTGAAATAATGGAGAGCAAGTGAGATCAAAGAGGCCCATCCATCCTGCCTACAAATAGCTCAGAAAAACTGTTGTTTATGAACTGTAGGCATTATAAAGGGGTAAAGGAGACCCTACTTTTACAGGGCACCCATTTACATGGGGATGTCTCTGCCAGGGTTTTCAGGAATGTGTGTCACCTTCATGGACTCTGGACCATGCTCACACACCACTGAGCACCCTGCACTGACTATCATGCTCTCAGGTGAGATAGTGGGGCTGCCTGGTTCCCTGTACAGGCCTCTTCCCATTGATTCAATAGGAACAGCTACTGCATCAAGCTCTGAGCGCCAGATTCCATCCTGCAGTGGTACAGGGACATAAGGGAGACAATGGCTCCTATGGGGGTTTTGTAGTGGCAGAGGTTATCCTTCCACCCTCTGCCCCCCAAAGGACTCCCTCTGTTTGCCGGCCATACCCCGACACAACTACTGGGACTGCTGTGGATGGGAGCAAATCTAATGGAGCAGGCTCTGTACCTCGGTGCTCAGGCCCATTGTACTGAGGCTGGGTGGTGTTCATTCTGGATCTATGGCCTCTTTGTGTCCGTCTAATTTGAGTCAATGGGCCACAGGGCAGCAGTGAATTGGGCCCTGAATGCTTAACTCCACTGATACTGGGCCACAAAAAATGACTAATAGCGTGAACAGGGGTAAATACCCTGCCTTAGGATCCAGAATTACGCACCAGAGAGCTGGGACTTTCTGGCCCTGTTCATGATGTAATGGACAAGATGCTGCTGTATTCCTCCAGAATGTTAGAAAACTCTCTGATACCAAACAACCCCAGCAAAGGGGCAGCTACAAAGGTGAAGCCTAACAGAAAACAGAGCTGAAAGAAACTTTCCCTTTTGATTACAATAAACTCAAAAATTTATATTGTAAAATGTTGATATTTTGACTACATTTTGATTTTCCATCTCAAAAATCAAAACAAAACATGTTATTTCAAATTGACATTCTTAAATGAAATGATGTTGTTCCTTTTGAACTGTCATTTCAAAATGAAAAATGTCACTTCAACAAGCCACATCATTTGTTTTCATTCTTAACTGTGCAATTTTTCCAGTCTGACATTTCCAGTTTGAAACTTTGCAGAATTTTCCGTTTCATGACAATTTTTGATATTTCAACTTTTCATTCCAATTTGGAATTGAATGTAACTTTGATATCCCATTTCCCATGAGAGGAAAATTCCATTTCTGAAACAGCTCTAGTGGAAACCATTTAAAATCTCACACTAAACATAATGAGCTGGGGGTAGTTAGCTGTTCTTTTCTTGTTTTCAAGCATGGCTAATGATTATTGCATTTTTAAGTATTATTGTAGGTTTAAAGCAGATTCAGTGATTTATTCATGACCTGCCATGCATTTGTTCCACAGATAAAACACCCAATTCCTACATAACCATCTCTGGAGTGCAGCCTCTTTTTAATAATAGAGTTCAGTTGTTATTTTAAGTCTCTTACATACAACATATAGAGCTATTTATGTAAAAAATAGAAAGGGGGAGGGGGGAATCCCAGCCTAGAGTCCATTATCTTCTAACAGCCTGAGTGGTGGGAAGTATGGGGAATAGCAGAGAATTCATGGAAAGGATAGAAATTAGGGATGGTGGGTGAAATTCATCCCTGTACAGAGGGCTAGCACGAGACTTGGAGAGCTTAAGTAATGTACCCAGGCCTTTTGCTGTATCGGGTGTATTTCACCCATTTCATGGCATTGCTCCAATATTTATATTTGGCCTTGAGCAAAAGCATGAATAATGAGTAGATCCATAGTTGCTTATCAGATCCCTCTTTAGTGGCTTTGGAGCTAATCTGATGGCACAGCCCCTGTCCAAATGCAGCTAATCAGACTGTCGTTGGCAGTCAGCCTCCAGTTTCAATTTCAGCTGTAAGGAGATGAGCAAAAGTAATATTGATTCCCCCTAAAATATGTACCAGTCACCTCCCACAAAGTATATACCATTCCCCACACATAAGATATGTACACTCTCACAGCAGCTAACCATGTGCATGACCAAGCTCAGGGAAGATGTGTAAGTTATACAGTGAGCTGACCATAAACCGGAATTTCTGGGGAAATTCCATGGGAAATTCCAATATTTAGCCATTTGTTTTCATCCAGAATTGGAAAAAAAAGATTTTTGGAACGCCAAAATGTTCCATTTTGATATTTTCAATAGAAATAAAATTTATTAGCATTCCCAAACTGAAATGTTCCACTGTGGTTGGTTGGCCTGACATTAAATGTTTCACTTCGACATTCATTTCTGCATCCACTTATTTTCATGGTCCATCATGGAAGTACTGTGACCAAGGGGAACCATGGGAAATGTAGTCTGGACAGGAATCCCAGCTCTTAGGGGAGAATAGAGGCATGAGACACCTGAACTACAGCTCCCATGAAGCAGTGCAGCAGCACAGGTGGCTGAAAAGATTAATGTTGACCCAAAATGAAATGAAACTTCTCAATTTGAACTTTCCTGGATGGGAAATTGAAAAAAAAAATCAGCAAAATTAACATTTTCACACAGAAACTATTGATNGGGTGTATTTCACCCATTTCATGGCATTGCTCCAATATTTATATTTGGCCTTGAGAAAAAGCATGAATAATGAGTAGATCCATAGTTGCTAATCAGATCCCTCTTTAGTGGCTTTGGAGCTAATCTGATGGCACAGCCCCTGTCCAAATGGAGCTAATCAGACTGTCGTTGGCAGTCAGCCTCCAGTTTCAATTTCAGCTCTAAGGAGATGAGCAAAAGTAATATTGATTCCCCCTAAAATATGTACCAGTCACCTCCCACAAAGTATATACCATTCCCCACACATAAGATATGTACACTCTCACAGCAGCTAACCATGTGCATGACCAAGCTCAGGGAAGATGTGTAAGTTATACAGTGAGCTGACCATAAACCGGAATTTCTGGGGAAATTCCATGGGAAATTCCAATATTTAGCCATTTGTTTTCATCCAGAATTGGAAAAAAAAGATTTTTGGAACGCCAAAATGTTCCATTTTGATATTTTCAATAGAAATAAAATTTATTAGCATTCCCAAACTGAAATGTTCCACTGTGGTTGGTTGGCCTGACATTAAATGTTTCACTTCGACATTCATTTCTGCATCCACTTATTTTCATGGTCCATCATGGAAGTACTGTGACCAAGGGGAACCATGGGAAATGTAGTCTGGACAGGAATCCCAGCTCTTAGGGGAGAATAGAGGCATGAGACACCTGAACTACAGCTCCCATGAAGCAGTGCAGCAGCACAGGTGGCTGAAAAGATTAATGTTGACCCAAAATGAAATGAAACTTCTCAATTTGAACTTTCCTGGATGGGAAATTGAAAAAAAAAATCAGCAAAATTAACATTTTCACACAGAAACTATTGATTTTGGTGAAATCACATTTCCCATCCAAAAGCCACTTGAATGGAAAATTCCAAGCCAGATCAGGTTCTACATAAGAAAGTGGCCGACCTTGTCACTGCACCCTTCTCCCAATTCTATGCCTTTCCCTCGGTTACCCACAATGTTAGGAATGCCATCCCCTTGCCGCTTTGCCAATGCACCCGCCTCCTCATATTCACATCCCTCCTCAATACTCATTACAGTTAAGAGACCTCCCCAAAAAGAAAGCCGATAATATTAATAATAGATTTCACATATTATCAAGAGCTATTTCACCCTTTATCTCCCTGCTAATTTCTTATTTTTTCTCCGGTGCCTCCTTTGTGCTGACATTATACAATTTCTTTCCTAGGATTGTCCTCTAAGTCGGTACTGGGAATTACCATTCCTTCTACCATGGTCCTAGTTGCGCTGTGTTCCCTTCTGGTGACAAGAGGTAACAATTACATTCATCATTGTCCATAACTGCATAAACAGATGGTGAAAAACAGGTATAAAAGTTCCATAAGGATTTAAAACCAATTTAATTCTTAAATCCTGCCCAGTTTACAGCAACCACTTGCATGATAATTCATCTTTTCAACTAACAAATACCAAGCACAAATATAGATATGTTGCTCTTCTGTTAATAATTAACGTGAATGTTATTTATTAATTAATGTAATGTAATATTGAAAAATGGGGGGAAAGGGGTTGCATGTATGTACACCAACTAAGGTTGTATTTGTCTAGTGTGGGATTTTTAAAATAGTCTGTGGAATTTAGCACATGACTCCTATTTAATGTCAAGGAGAGGTGGGTTCCTAACTCACTTAGGCATCTTTGAAAATCCCAGCCCTAGATAATGGAAAAAGTCAGCCTCATCTATCTCACTGCAGAGTTGGTCAAAAAATTTCCAGCAAAAAACATTTCCACAAGAAAATGCTGATTCAAGAAAATTGAAATATCATATGGGAGTGTATCAATTTAGTTGAAGTTTTAGATGAAAAATTATTGAAACTATCCATTCAAACTTATTGAAATATTTCATTTTGACTTTGTCATTTATATGGTATAATATGATATGATATGATATTATATTACCAGTCAGAATACCAATTTAGAAAACTAATGATCAGTTACCAAATCAACGATCAAACAATTTTCAATAAGAATACCAATGACAAATGACCAGTTACAATATCAATTGAGCAATCCAAAAACCAATTCCAAAACAAATTAGAATACCAATTACAAATTAGGACAATTATTTCAAAAACAATGAACAATTTATATATAAAAAATAAAAATAAAATAACCTAAATTAATAAAATAATAAATATAAAATAAAATAAAGGAACATAAAATATCAAAATAAAATAAAATAACAATATCAAAACATAATAAAATAAATAAAAAGTCTAGATTGCAATAAAAAGTCTAGATATCAATATAAAACATTTTGATTGTCAACAATATTGTTTTCCTGCAATTCTGTTTTGCAGACAATTTCAAAATTTCAACTCTTTGTGCTGATTTAGAACAAATGGGTTTTTTAACTATTGGAATTTCCCATGGAATGGAAATTCCAAGTTTCAACCTACCAGTTTTACCTCACAGGGCTGCTCTGAGGATGGGCTAGTGTATATCAATGCAGTGTCTTGGACATGTTGGCTGAGATTGTCAAAGCTGTCCATGGGATTTAGAGGCTCAATCTCAAGGGATTTTAATGGGAGTTGGTGTTCAGATCCCTTAGGTGGCTTGGTAAACTCAGCTGTAAAGTACTCTCTACAGCCTAGTTCACAGGAGAGCAGATTTGCCAGTATAGCTACCCCCATATAGCTTTTCAGGCAAACTCTCCTGGAGCTGTGTTGTACAAAAATTATACCTGTAACATACATAGCTGTTAAAAGTCAACACAACAGTTTGATCAGATATATGAATGTATTGACTGTCTAAAGTGGAGAATCTGCAAAACACCACTGTTCACCACTGGGAGAGGGATAGCTCAGTGGTTTGAGCATTGGCCTGCTAAACCCAGGGTTATGAATTCAATCCTNGCCCATCCAGTCTCATGTTGCAGCAAGTCTGAAAGAAGAAATTAAGGTTTTGATGGAACAATCTATGTTCCCTCTGAGTAGTGAGATTTCAAGTTATTCCTTTCAGTGGCTGTGAATTTTAATTTATATTTATGTTAATTTTCTCTCTCCTGCTCCTTGCAGGTTTTGGTTACTGATGTGAACTTTCAGCGACTCCTGGACCAGGGCTCAGACTCCTGCAAATTCTTTGGATTCATTTCCCTTTTTGTATATCACTGTTTNTCCCATCCAGTCTCATGTTGCAGCAAGTTGGTAGTTAGTACCGATGATAAATGTTGGGATATTGAAAGTCTTTTCCTAAGTGTCTGGATGGAGAATCTTGGCCGCATGCTCGGGGTTCAGCTGATCGCCATATTTGGGGTCGGGAAGGAATTTTCCTCCAGGGTAGATTGGCAGAGGCCCTGGAGGTTTTTCGCCTTCCTCCGCAGCATGGGGCAGGGGTCGCTTGCTAGAGGATTATCTGCTGCTTGAAGTCGTCAAATCATGATTTGGGGACTTCAACAGCTGAGTCAAGGGTGAGAGTTATTTCAGGAGTGGGTGGGTCAACTCTTGTGGCCTGCATCATGCAGGAGGTCAGACTAGATGATCATAATGGTCCCTTCTGATCTTAAGTTCTATGATTCTATGA